>PVKM010042948.1:0-12665 GCA_004027735.1 Carollia perspicillata
TTATATATGCATATATACATATATGAATTCAATGAATTTATAAATGATGAATGAAAATAATAAAAAAGTCACCAGCATTTTCCCAAATCTTTAAGTACTGTAAATCAGTGCTTCATTGAATGCCATTTAAATTTGGTTGTGTAAATTTACCCTAATTTATTTTAGTTGTTTTAGTTTATCCTAATGCCTGATACTTTAAATCCAAAACCTTTTCAATAATATGTAATTCTTTTTTATTTCTAAAACTTTAACTTGGGTGACATTAAAAAGTTGCTTATACTAATTTCTCAAAAATACAAAGCATTTTATAGTAGTAAGCAAAGGGTAGGAATCTTTCATTTTTTGTCAACAAAGAAGAAAAAAAGAACAACTACTCCTTTGGGGACTTTTGCTAATTTTTATTTTCTCTCTCTCCCATCGTTATTCTATTAGTTGCCCCAGTTTTCCCCCTTTGCCCTCCTCTGCTCACCGCCAGCCCTGCTCCCATAGTAATACCCACATCATTGTCCCTGTCCATGGGTCATACATGTTTTTTGACTGATTCCTTCTTCGTCCCTATGGTTTTATTTTGCTTGCTTGTTTGTTTTGTTGATCAGGTTCCGCTTATAGATGAGATCATATGGCATTTGTCTTTCATTGACTGGCTTATTTCAACAAGCGAAAAGCCTCCAGGTCTGTCCATGCTGCCGCAAAAGGCAGGGGATCCCCCTTTTTCCTTCTGCGTAGTATTCCATTGTGTAGATGTACCACAGTTTTTTGATCCACTCATCTACTGATGGGCAATTAGGCTGTTTGTTTTTTCACTTTATTCCTGCTATTATGAAAACATAAGACTTGATTAAGCATCAGTGCAAGGCATCCATTTAAGTCCATCTTGGATTGTCCTTGAATACAGGGAGAGACCAGGCCAACAGAGGTGGTTCTTACCCCGAGCAGCCCTGGGAACTTCTTTACACCAATCAGAACACATTCACTTAAATTCTTTAAGGAAACATTCTAAGCATTTCCATTTCTTTTGGTAAATTCTCTAGCTGATTTTGTAGTATTATCTTAAAGCTGACTTGTTACAATGGCATATGGAACTTGCAAGTTTAGTTTTAAAAATGTCCTGCTTTCTTAAATAAAAATACTATCTTTTTGACAAAGTTATAAGATACAAAGAATACAGTTTTAACAAAAATGATGAAATGGAATGAGATGTAAAGTAATTTGGCCACTCATTCACATCTCAACATTTTAGAAATGTCTCCCATTAGTCAGAAAGCATGTAAGAGTCTGAGATTAAAAAGACAAATTGAAGACTATTTTTCCTGAAAGGTCAGCACACAGTTGGAAAGAGACGGCAGTGTGCAGATTGCGAACCATTACAACAGAACTACGAATGCACCTCTGAAAGGTGAATGTGTGGTTACAGAAGGAACACAGAAAATCTGTCCCAAGCACACACGTACACACATGCACACAGATTGAAAAGGAGGCGAGGCCAGGAATTCCATGTTGAAATGATCTTTTATCTGGATACATAAAGAGAGGCTGGGAATTCACGAGCAAATCCCAGACTATAGGGCCAGGTCATGTGAGCCAAGGGAGTAGCAACTTTCATGCTCCAAACCTGTGAATGGTCATATCGTGGTCAAAGCCCAGGAAAATCTATTATTTTTTATGACTTCCGTGAAATAAGTGTGTGTGGGGGAGATGACCATGAGCCAGAACTTGAGGCCATCCATTCACTGTTGCATGGAAGGCTCGAAGAGACATAGATATCCGTCAAATAACCATTTCATCCAGATAGATGCTGGCACATAGGAGGACATTCTCTCTCCTGTCTGGCCTTGCCATTCACAGACTTTTGCAAGGAGATGGACCTTAGATTCTTAAAAATAAAGTACCTTGAATAAATTCTGAGTCTGTGGGAAGAACCTTTATCATGATATCTAAAATGATACACAGCTGATAATTATTTTTTTCTTTTATTGTCTTAGGCATGCAATCATTGGAACAGAAACCTCCTGCCCTTTGCGACAGCATGGATGGAACTGGAGAGCATTATGCTAAGCAAAATAAGCCAGGCGGTGAAAGACAAATACCATATGATCTCACCTTTAACAGGAACCTAAACAATAAAACAAACAAACAAACAAAATATAACCAAAGACGCTGAAATAGAGAACAGGCTGACAGTGTCCAGAGGGGAGAGGGGAAGGAATTTCAGGGGGAAAAGGGAACGATGTACATGACCAAGAATAAAGGACACATGGACAAAAACTAGGGGCGGCAGGTGGAAATGGGAGGGAGGTGGAGAGGGCTGGGTGGGTGGGCTGGGATGGGAGTAAAAGACAGAAAACTATACTTGAACAACAATTAAAATAAACTTTAAAAAAGCAAAAGGAAAGTTGTAAGAAAAATAAAATGAGGAATATTGACGGAGAGGTGCTTAAATCTGATTATATTTGGAGAATTCTATCAATTACAGACCACCCATTAAACAGGGAAAATGTGCCCCTTAAGTCAGTCAGAAAAAAAAGAGAATTACCCCTTTTTTAAATGACGTTAGTATCTTTCTGCCCCTCCCTTCCATTCTCCTAGTGCTAGACACTTTCTAAGACACAGAACTATGCAATGGAGATATTGATTATCTGTTGTTATTCTTTCTAGTCTCAGTCCTTGTATGTGGACATCACAGATAAATGTGAAATCTGAACTTAACATATTGCTAGAATATATTGCCTATTTCAGAGGCAAACGATCATTTTGGCAATGAGTTTTTAAATAAGTGGTGCCTGCAAAGAGAACTCATAAACAGTCTCCTTTTGTAGCTTGTCCAGGCCTCTGTGGTGTGGAAGAAGCAAAGGACTGCTAACAAGGTAAATGGAGGAACTGCGTCCGTGCAGGCTGAAAGCCTGGCCCTCAGTGGGAAGGTGTCAGCCAGATGCACCACTGGCGAACATGGGAAGGGGTGAGAAGAGTGACCCTGGGGCAGAAGCAACGGCAGACTTTGAAGGGCATTCAATGCACTTCTCTTAGATTAAGAATCCTGGACTCATTAGCTTGAGAGTGAGAGATAGAAAAATCTATATTCAATGTTGAAAGAAGGGCATGTTACAGACATGCAAATGTTAAAAAGTGGAATTTCTGTGAGCTTTGTTGATCTTAGCAGATAAAACACTGTTTTATTGTTATTAGGCTCCATAAAGGTATTCGCCATGTACATATAGGGCTTTGAATTAATTATTTGAATGTTGAGGACATCAGACCTTGCCTTCACATATCAAAGATGACCATCTAATAAAGTTTTAAACAAATTAAGAAAATTAATTTCAGCTATCTAAATCCTAGCTACTCAAAAGATAACTTAAACCAAGTGTCAAATTCAGTTACTATTTTTCTAATGTCACAGAATAAAAAGTGGGGGGAGATTAAAAATTAGAATAACATTAATTAAAAGCTATCAGTTTTTAGCTCCGGATGGTGTGACTCAGTGGATTGAGTGCTGGCCTGCGAACCAAGGTGTTGCTGGTTCGATTCCCAGTCAGGGCACATGCCTGGGTTGTGGGCAAGGGGCCCCAGTAGGGGTTGCATGGGAGGCAAACACACGTTGATGTTTCTCTCTCTCTTTCTCCCTCCCTTCCCCTCTGTCTAAAAATAAATAAAACATCAATTTTTAGTTACACATAGTAACTTAAAATTTTATAAATTTTAAAGGTTCATCTGATGGCTGGGTTGGGAGGGAGTGGGGAGGTAAACCCAAAGAACAGTAATTGAACAACAATAAAATTGAACAACAATAAAATTTTTTAAAGAGAATGAAAAAATACATTTATATTAGGCAGAGCATGTATTTTTCCTGTTCTGTTATGTTTAAAAAACAATATACAGATATATTAGGATTATTCAGGTATGTTTTATTTGAAACATTTCTAAATGGCATTATCACGCTCCCTTTTTCTAAGTGTGTACACGTTCTCTATGTGCCTGGCTTTGTTCTCTTTTTACTCATTAAAACATGGTAATATAGAGCATACAGGATTGAAGAGCTTGACTTATTTTATAACAAAGAGAAGCACTGTACTTGAACAACAGCTACAATTGAAAATAAAAAGAGGTTCTGTTTTCCTGGCATACCTGTTTCAAATAATAAAATGCTACCTTAACTTACCATTTCAAAATAATTAAATGGAACAACAAATTAATGAATTTTTTAGGTCTTACTTCATAAGTATTTATATCTTTTCAACTCATACTCATTACTTGATAAGTCTGTTAAGTGTTTATTATTGCTTTCTTTTTTTCCAACCCACATAATGATTAAACTTCTTCAAGAAACTAAGTGAAGAATATTCACTGAATTAGATAGGATACTTATGAATCTTTGGATGTGAGAAATGCTTTGTTTTCAGTTTTAAAAGACAAGAGTCAACATTTAGTTTGTGATTGGACTTTATAAAAATCATTCTACCGTATTATAACTGTTCGATGTTAGTTTTAAGTTGTAAGGATAGTGTACGATTTTGGAAGGTTGAATTATGCTTTTGGAATATGGCGAAATCTCTTCTGAATAGAGTATAGATTTTATTGAAAATAAGAATTTCATATAACTGTCATGTACTCTTAATTGTGTATTCTATGCCATTTTATACTCTTGACAATTGAACAAAAAATCTTTGAAACTGCCTGTCAATTGGAATAATTATCTTCCTTTTTGTAAGCAAGTGTGATATTTGCACACTGTGCAGTAATAATGTGATCACTGAAACAAACTGTGTCAGTGGCACCTCTGAGGTTCCAATGTTCGCACTACAGACTCCCTGTCTTCTGGACTCAGGATCAGCACGGGCTCTGGGCCTCAGGGTGCAGCGGGCACCAGCCAGTGAAGACGGCTGCTTCTCGGAATCGAACTTCCTCCTCAAGGGGACCCTGACCTGTGCTTTTGTCTCTGCAGCCTCTGTTCACTTGAATGAGACAGTCTTCGAATCCATGGACCATGGTGAGATCATTACTATATTTTTAGGAAAGTGGAAGGTAGTAACATTTTTCATGCATTTCTCCACTTAATAACTTTTAATGAAATAGAAACACAATAAACATTTTTTTATCGATTCATTACTCTTGCTATGAATTAATTACGCAATAGAATTTAGGTACATCTGCAAACTACATTAAAAACTTTCAAGCTACTAGTCTGTACTCCAAAACAATAATCTTAACCTCAATTTGGAGCAGACTGTGTGTTGGACGAAAACAAAATGAAATCCTTTGATGAGGACTTTTTTCCCCCCTAAGCAAATTATCTTTAATATTTATTATCTGTGTGCTATATGTAGTATATATCTTAAATAAAATGTATTTAACGTATTTCTTAATTCTTGAATTTCTAATTTTAACCATAGTTGGTCAGATAATTATCAAATACAAGTATTATATTATTAGAAGTTATATTTTCAATACTTGGCACGCTTACCCTATTTAAACTCTCAAAACTGGCAATGAGTTTAGATTCTATCCCCAACGTAGCATCCATTAATCAGTGATGATTTACACTAATATAAGTCCATTGATCTTATTCTCAGGCTCTCCCTCGTGAGTAATTTCATCCTTTGGAAGACATGATTAGATAGATTAAGCTGTGGTATTCCTTCCCAACAAATGAGCCTGGCTTGACTGCTGCAGGAACATCAAATTAATAATGACATAAAATTATTTGTATAATTTTTCATGTTTTAACATCTAATTTATTGCAATCCTAAGAAAATTCATGTGTAGTGCTTCAGAGAGGAATTATCAGAAAACTTACAAACCTAGAATATAAATCAATTGAGAGCTACGTGCATTTCTCGTGTTTCTCTTTAAATATACTTGGCATGGAACTTTATTTTGCTTTTGTAGGTATACAGTGGACATTTAAAATGCATTTAAGTCTCCACTTTATTAATCTTTGTTAATGGAGTTTTGAGGTTTTAAGTTTAGAAAGTCTGAACTGACTCTATGAGTCTTAAAAGTACCGCCTTTTTATAAAACTAGTTCATGTTCCCTATTACTAAGAATGCTTTTTTTCCCTGCTTTCACACGTCTGTTTTTAACTTAACAGCTATCACAACCACAGGAGGAACAGTTATTGTGGTGCCATTGTTTTTCTCTGTGGTCTTCTATTTCACAGGAGGATTTAAATACAACCAGTATTACTGCTGCTCCTAGAAAACCAGTGCCTTAAATGTATTCTATTATATAAATCTAAACCAACTCAACAAAGAGCATCATGGGATAATGTTGTGATACAAGGCACGGTGTGCTTTTTGCATTTCTTTCTACCCCGTCACCTCCCACTCACTTACTCAGCAGAGTTCATTGCCTCAAACAAGGGAGACATGAAAGACGGGGGGTGGGGGGGAACAAAGCACTTCAAATTCAAAAGTTTAGCATTTATACCGCTAAAGTCTTGACATCTGATGAGATAAAGAATAAATCCCAGGCTTGATAAAGGACCCGAGGCAGGGTCGGGAGCAGAGGCATAGAGGACATCAAGGGGAGGCCAACCCCCACCTGTGCAGAAGCCACCCACTGGCTCCCAGAAATCCCCACGTTGGGCCAGCGTGGCTGAGTGAGGCAGACCAGATTCATCCGGAGGGCATTCACAGCCACCTTCCAGACCCGGCTCAGACCGAGGGAGCCCTGCAGTTGGAATAAAGAAGCTAGTGCAGGAGCTCTGGTAAACTGACCGTGAAAGAGCCCATGGAAACAGAAGCATTTCAGCAAATTCTCCTGTGTGTTCATTCATTCACTCCTTCATTGCAAACAAATGCATATAGAATACTTAGCACATTGCACAAAACATTCCCAGTGGTGAGCTTATAGCGATGGAACCAACAAAAATTTGGGATTCATCCTTTTCTTATAAACTTCCCAAGGAGCAAAAACAACCAGAAGCCATGTGAAGCTCTTCCTACGCGGGACAGCTACTCCAAGGGACAAGTGGGTCTGAGTGGATCGAGTAGCGTTGTTTTATCCACTGTGGAGTGCTGCCCGAAGAGGCCACGCACCTATCCCTCCAGCTGCTAGAAACCCCCGCTTCTGACGACAACAACCGTGCACCTCACTGGGCAGGGGCCCCGTCTGCACCAAACTGCCTCTCCCAGTTTTTACATCCCCTCCCCTGGGGCCACCCACGACCAATGACAGGCCAAGGCAGGGGTACCCAGCCCCACAGTCATGATTTGGGCAACTCTGAACATCCACCCCAGATGCAGAGCTCCCTGCAGAATCGATGGCAATCACCCTGCAGACCAGCTTGTCCCTTTGCACACCTGCTGTTGCACTACTCCACATCTCAAGGACAATTCCTCTTCTGTACCCCATTCATCATCTGAGTCTGTTTTCAGGGTACCCAATGTAAACACATGGATAAAGGGGAACACCAGTCTAGTCACGAGAGCACCAAGGCAGGCAAGAGGCTATGGATGTTGCCGGAAGGGAGGAGAGGGGTTCTTGCTAGGTATAAAGATTTCAGAGCTCCTACTTAACTCCTGACAGTGGCAGTGTACTGCCCTTCAGAGACAGTTTTGCTCCAGCTCTGGGGGAATTTATGGACCTCTGTCTATAAGCCCTGCGAAGGAGCCACACCGAGGGCTAGCTGTGACCCCCTATCTCCTCATACCCTGGAGAACTTGGGCAATTCTGGCAGAATAGATATGGTGTGAATCCTTGATTATTCTGATATGAAGTGTTTAATATACAGAGTACTCACTGGGAAATGCTATTATAAAATAACTGCTGTGTCCTGACCATTGTGGCTCAGTGGGTTGATCACTGTTCTGCAAAGTGAAAGGCTATGGGTTCGATTCCTGATCAGGGCACGAGGCCGGTCCCAACTGGGGCACATGTAAGAAGCAACTGGTGGGTGTTTCTTCCACACATCAATGTTTTTTTCCCTCCTCTTTCTCCATCCCTCCCCCTCTCTAAAAATACATAGGGAAAGCATTTTAAAAATAACGTTATAGAGGAATAAAGAAACCTAATTTTCAATATCTAACCTGCCGATTGAAGTGTTAGACAGGTACAAAGATTGGGCACAATACCCCTCATTTTGCAAATGAGGAAACTAAAATTTTTATATACGTGTAACTTGTATAAACTCATCCAGTAAAAGTGTCAGGCTTGAATCGGGCGTTTCTCGTGCCAGTCCTCAGGCTCCCCCTCCAACCCTATGCAGAATCAAGCAGCTCATCTGGTTATTTGCATTGTCCACAACTGTTTTATAACTACTTTTGGTGTTTTACTTATTATTTCCCAGGGGTTAAAAAAACAGAACCAATATTTTATCTCATCACACATAGTAAATTTTTTCTAACTGACAGAAAATGATACATCTTAAATAAATATTTTCTTGTGCTTATAACTTGTAAAGATTTAGAACAGTGGGTAAGGTTAAAAATTCCAAATGCCCTTTAATAAAGGTTTTTTGAAATTTTAAATATTTACAGGATAGGACAAATATCATGTACTGTGGTCTTTTTCTTTTGTCTCTCCATAATTTGAAGACCAAATCTGTGTCCATTTTCTCCAACCACTTCACCCCCAGAAAAGTCTCCTTCAGAAAGGATATATGAAGCTATCCTCCTATTAATATTTCTTCTTCAAATCAAAAGTTTAATGAAAGGAGAAAAAGGATAGTGAATTCTCATAAATGACCTCTGAGCTCAAACGTTATTTTCAGAATTTCTCAAAGAGCAAGCTGAGAAAATATTATCATAGCAGAAGGGAATGATACTTTGAAACAAATGGACATTTGCTACCTATAGTAACTGTGCAATCTTGCTTCAAGAAAATCAAAACAAACCACCCTCACCAATGACTATTACACAGATAGCACATGAGCTTTCTTATTAAACATACTGGTGGCTGACGCTTGTGTCTCTTTTATCAGTATCTGATATGAATCTTTAATTTCTTAATATATTCTTCCTAAAAGTATTTATCACAAAATGTTCATGAATGTAGCTGCTATCGGATTTTCCAAGGTTTATTGAGATAACCTCTTGAATGACAGCTTTTTTTTAACCGCAAATGATTAGATATGAAATGATACCTTGGAATTAAAACCACTAGCCCAACTACACTGGGACATTGGGGTCTGTTTCTATGTATGTGTGTACAGATATCTTCTAATTTAGCACAGAATGTCAAATACTACAGACAATATCGAATAATTCATGGCATATTCACATATTCAGCTTGCTAAGTACAAAGTAATGTATCTGTGCTTTGCAGAATATAATGTCAGATTAGTAACATTCAAAGAAGTCAAAACTTGTGATACTGTTCATATACCATGTATTAACTTATTTGTCAAACATGATGCCCTAGATTATATTTGTGATTTTTTTCAATTTATACCTTGAAATTTAAAAAATCTATTTTTTTGCTTATTAGTACATTGCACATCAGTGGTGTTTTTTCCTAATTGTTAAAAATATATAAATTATTTTAAATGTTTCAGGAAAAAAAGTAGATGTATCTGAAAAAATTAGGATGTTCTTTTTTATTTTTATGTTTTCATTTTATTTTAACTGTTGTTCAAGTACAGTTCTTTCACGTGATATAAAATCGACCTTATCGCAAACACCAGTAACTGGGATGATGTGGGCGGAGTTTATCAGAGGCAAAGACATCGTTTGACCCTGTGGACACTCATGATAGAAAAAATGGATTTTTAATGCTTTTCCTTTCCTTTTTGTCTTTTGTTCTTAAGAAAAAGTAAAAGAGAAAGATGAGAAGGAGAAGATGGTCAGGACTTTCTCTCCTGACACCGTGAGGACACCCTGGGAGCCCAGCACGAGCAGAAGCCCTGCCGCCCCGGAGAAGTGCGCAAAGTCACAGGCCAAGGCCGAGAAGCCCGCACCGAGCCCGCCTAGCCACCCACCTCCCGGGCTGAGTCCTGAGTGCGGGCGTCCAAGGCCTGTTTTAACCGGAGATTTTTGTAGTTAATAAACCTTTGCAATTTCTGACATTAAAGGATAGTCCAGGGTCCTTAAAAAACTGATAGTAGCCATGGCCCATGTGGCTCAATTGGGCGTCGTCCACAAAGTAAAAGGTGGCAGGTTCGATTCCCAGTCAGGGCACAGGCTGGGTTGCAGGTTCCCTTCCATGTTCTCAAAAGTAACTAAATAAAATCTTAAAGAACAAACAAACAAAAAACCTGATAGTATCTAGCAGTCTGGAGAAAACAACACATACATGTAAAAGAACCACCTTTTACACACACAAATATATTATGTATGGATAAAGTGTGGTTCTTTGACACAAACCAAAAGAATATTGAATGGTTTTTGCCCATTTGGAATTAAGAACTGGAGAAATGTTGAAATTTATTCTAGTAACTTCAAATTTGCTTATACCGTGACAGAAACCAAATAAATATTTAAGCAATATTTGGAGAGGCTACGTCCAACTAACGCACTGTCTATGCAATACAAGCAAATCTCCAAATATCAAACCGGTATATTCTCTCCCCACTCAACTTCCCACTCACATCTCATCCCGGTGATGTAACCAGTTAATGTGTCTAAAACTTGGAGCGCTCTATCACTCTTTTTTTGTTGCAAATCTCTTACAGGTATCCCCGTGATGCTACAAGTTCTTGCTTTGAAATAAACATCGAATTCTGCTTTCACTGTTTGCATTGCTAACATTCTTATCCTGACTTGGCTGATCTTCTTACCTTGGATTATTACAAGAAGCTGCACTCTTGGCCTTGAGTCAGCCATTATTTCAACTGTCACGCCATCACAAAATTTATATATTTCACACGCCGATGGTGGTGACCTGATATAGGTTTTATTCTTTAGCTCTCAGATCACCATATACAATGCACAAGCCATTTTGGACAAAGAGATGAGAGTACAAGAAATTGTGTTAGAGAGCTGATGCAGTAGAGATAAGCACACACGTGTGTGTGTTTGTGTGCACAGAAACTGACTCAGATCACGTGATAACCGATTGATGAGGACTATTTACTATATTAGCCATAATAATATTCAGTGGAGATCTGATACTAAGTAATTTGAAAGAAACCACTGTGAACATGTACCTACATTCCCCCATACATTATAGCATGACTTTTTTTTTTAACCTGGGGAGGAATTGAAATTTTTAGTGAGGGGCGAGGTAGCCAGGCAGGTAGGTAGGTAGAAACATGTACACACAGACACATGGGGAGGTAAGAAATGCTCTAAAGTGAACTAAAGAAAACTTTTACACTTGCTTGCTTTTATAAAGCAGTCGTTTACTGATCTTCTTTCACACGAAAGAAAACAGAGAACCGCAAGGATGTTTTGGTGGGAAATGGCAGTTAACCGAGAAATCGAGCAGCCCGAGAGGCAGCGGGAGCTTCATCCACGGCCACAGAGCTTTTCAAAGTCTGTGGAATAACCTACCGATTGAAATACGAATTCCCATTTCATGGATCATTAATTTCCTTTTCAAGTGATTAAGGATATATTACAGAAGAAAACCCCAGTCAGACCAGGAAATAGGACATTATAAAGTGGCTTTTCTATTAGATCCCCAAAGGTTTTTTATCTTGTCTGTTTTTGATCATCTCTAGTGTTCATGTCTACCGGGGAAGAATATTCTTCTTTCTAATTGTTCTCAATGACAGGAACGTTATTCATTATACCTAAATTTTATCTCTGTAAAACTTCAGATCATTATCCCCTGTTCAAGATCTTAGCCTGCTTAAATAAATCTCCCTTTTAATAACTATCACAAGTATTTATATAAAGTTATCACACTCAAAAATTTGTCATCATGTCTTCTAGTCATACATATTAAACACCTTTAATTTTCTTTATTGGATCATAGGCCTTTTTTCTTTTATCATTTTCACCATTCTTCAAGCGGACTCTTAATTTTTTAATGTGTGTTTAATGTTAAAGAAGAGATACAAGAGAAAAGGAAAAAATAAGAAAAGTAATTAAAACATTTCATCATAAAATAGTCTTTATAATGTTGTTTGTAATTCAATGATCTAATTTTCAGAAAGAACATGAAAACATTTATATGAAGCTGACTTTTTGCTTACATTAACATAAAAAATTAGTCAGGAATTCCAGGTGTTTTATAACTGAGCACTACTTACTATCCAAGAATACCCTAAAGAAATTATTAATAAATACATTTATGGATAGCATATTTCAAAAATGTGACAGGAAGGAGTGGCCCTGCATTGATTAGGATTCCACCATGACCGACTGTTGCATTTTTTCTGTCTAAATTTTTGATGTTTGTGTGTGTCTTAATAGCAGTAGTTATACTATTTTAATAACAGGTATTTTATCTGAAAAACAGCATGTATAGCATTTAGTCTATTGAGTTCATAAAATATTTATAAAGAGAAATAGATGAACAGAATACACTTATTTGAAGGTGTATAATGACTGTAAAAATACAGACATTTTGACTATTATAGTCCCAGAAATGTTGGTTAGAACTAAGTATTACCTCTACTTTCTATCATGTGTCAGACCTGAGTTTTTTAAACAGCATGAAAAGAGAACAGTCCCAAACTCAAATGATCAGCCACTGAGAATAGCTTGAATCCGTGGCTCCTAATTGGCCCTGCACTTTCATGGTCTCCACACTTTTCGTGACCCCCTTTCTCAATCTGAGAAGCC
>PVKM010042949.1:0-12667 GCA_004027735.1 Carollia perspicillata
GTTAGACTACACCCCAGCGTACTCCCCAAAGCAATCTTCCCAGGAATGGGTTTGAGACAATTGGGGAAGTCTGTTAATTCAGCACTTAATTACCGCTATTAAAGAACAACTTTATTTTGTTTAAATGTTTTAAGCCCAGAATGATGTGTAATAGGTCTTAGACAAGGGCATTTTTCCCCTCTAAAATGGAACTGGCGTGAAATGAATACTCAGTACTTATTATAAGAACCTTATTTGGGGATGATTGAAGTTCTTGCCCTTGCCCGGCTCAAGGATTCTTGCTGCTTTGGGCTTTGGTGTGTCATTAGCCTACTCACTGTAAGTTGACCCTAATTTGGGCTGTTTACTCCAATTGACTTTTACTTTATGTCTCCTTCCAGCATTTTTTTTTAACCTCTCTCTATACATAAGGATTTCTCCCAACTTTGTTCTCTTGTAAGGCTTTTCTCATGATACTAATGTGAGGGAGGAAGTCAATGTAATACAATGCAATGAGTCATTATATGTCAACTGAATTGAAGGAAGATGGTGATATGGGTTACTTCTCATCAATGCCAGTCAAGGCCTCATCCAGTAGGCCGTCAGTAAACAGCACTGAATTCATAAAGTGCACTCGAAGGCCACCTGGTCTCCATCTCTCAGGAGCTGGTAACTTAGTTTCTTATGCATCCATGCTTTCTATTTCCTTTCTCTTCCTTCCCTATTGGGCATTCCATTTCTCACTGTTTTCTTTGTGCAGGCCCCATTAAAAGGGGAAAAGGAATGGGAAAAATCCAAAGCCACATTATCTTATTATCTTGCAACAGCATTGGTGAGAAAAGTTGGACCACAAAGGACACAACCTGATAGTTAACATTTAGTTGTGAATTACTCAAGGTATGTCTTAATTAAGCATCCTTAAGTCCCGGTTTGCACAGATAATTGAAAGTTAACATCAATGTAAGATATGAATAAACAAAGTCCATGGAAATGGAGGCTGAACTAACAGGGAAGGACCTAGTGCTCTATACCAGACACAAATGCAAGCTATATATGTAATTCATAATTTTTCAGTAGTTACTTTTTAAAAAGTAAAAAGAAATTAGTAAAATAGCATGGGATCTAATGTGGACCCTTAAATTTAAAATGTATATTTAATTTCTGTAGAATATCATATTTTTAATATTTGCAACATAAATATTCATGAATGGTTTAGCAACCCACCTGGTAGGAGAAGCCTGAATCACAGACCATGTTAATAATATAATTTACTTAATAGAATCTATATAAAATATGATCACTTCAACATGTAATTGATATAAAAAGAGTAATGCAGTAGTTTACATTCCTTTTTTTACACTGTGTCCTGGAGACCTGCCATGTGGTTTATGCCGACAGCGCATCTCCGTTTGGACCGGACACATTTCAGATGCTCAGCAGCCGCAGGTGACTTGCGGCTAGCAGACTGGATGACATGTGTCGATATCACACAGCCCATTACAGATGGATGAAACAGTTAAGGTTGTTTTCCAGTCAATTACAAACTCAACTTTTCTCTAAGAAAATTCTACACATGTTAGGTGGCTGAGTGTGTCAAATGTAACTTTCATTTTCCACAGCTGGAAAATCAGTGAGAGCAGGGAATTGAGAAATGTGTTAAAGTGTCCATGCATGTTGAAGAGATTATTTGATTAGGAGATTCGTTTATTGACTTATCATGAGAAAAACTTTAAAACTTGTCAGTACTCTAGTTAGTCAAGATCCCATGGCCAGATTAAGAAGTATAAATTGCCAATTATAAAAATAGTCATGAGTTATAAAGGAATATAGTAATAAAATTATAATAACTATATGTGGTGTCAGATGGGTGATCACTTCGTAAGGTATATAAATGTTTAATCAGTATATTGCACACTAATATAATAACTAATATAATATTAGTATACTAATATAATATTAATACACTAATAACTAATATAACAACTAATATATTAGTACACTAATATAATAACTGATACAATATAACTGATATAATATAATAACTAATATAATATTGCATGTCACTATAATTGGAAAATGAATTAATTTTTTTATTTAAGAAAATTTTTATTTATTTATCTTTAGAGGGGAAGGGAAGGAGAGAGGGAGAGAAATATCAGTGTATGGTTGCCTCTCATGCATCCCCTGCTGGGAACTGGCCTGCAACCTAGGCATGTGCCCTGACTGGGAATCAAGCCGCAATCCTTTGGTTCACAGGCCCATGCTCAATCCACTGAGCTACACCAGCCAGGGCCTTTTTAAAAAATGTTTTTTAAATCGGAAAATGAATTAATTTAAAAAATTGTTATTTAAATGTTAATATGCTGGGGGAAAAAAAAAGATCCATGGCCAGACCATCGGCAGCTACTCAATCAGGGAGAAGGCAATTTCCTTTCTCTGTATTAATTGGGGATCCCATGAGACAAAGCCTTAATCACTTGCTTTATAAAAGCTGTCCTGGGAATAAAACCCAT
The DNA here is from genome assembly GCA_004027735.1 of Carollia perspicillata. Lineage (NCBI taxonomy): Eukaryota > Metazoa > Chordata > Mammalia > Chiroptera > Phyllostomidae > Carollia > Carollia perspicillata. Next base: position 2,493 of record PVKM010042949.1, read on the forward strand.
GTTTTATGATTAAACCTGAACTTGAAGGTTTGGTCCAGGAAATTGCTCTGCTCTCTGATGAACTGTGAGGTTAACTGTGACCCTTAGATCTGGATGAATGAGAATGCTAATTCCTGTGAAAAACATCTCACAAAGTAGGCTGCAGGATGACTAAGATATTTAACATTACCCTTTAAAAGAACATTTCTATCTGATTGATTTCTTTCCACTAACGTTTAACAGTTCTTCAAGTTATCACTAAGACATCATAATATAACACAAAAGGAGTATTTTGTAGGACATGTGAGGGAAATAATCATATATGGAAATTAGTAAGGCAATATTTTCTTAACTCTTCAAAAATAGAGTCAATGTAAGATGTCTAGCCTTCCCTTAGGTAAATATGTTCAACCTGCTAGAGTTTCAAAGTTTTAAATATATTTATACCTTGGAGGGGGGAAAGAACTTGAATGCATAGATTTCTTCTATTGCCTGTAAAGGTCCGATAATAAATTTACAAGTACAGAATGCATTCCATTGATCACTCTCACGTGGGAGCTCAACCACCACTGTACCACATACACTAGAAGACTTGGAATCTGGTTTTGGCTCTGCAATTAATTCAGGGTGTGTCCTCCAGCAAGTTATTTAACCTTTTCCTGGATACTGCACATGAAGATAAATTCACTGGGTTTTCTGAAATCTTACTTTGAAGTAGTTTACTCTGAGGCAAGGTCATTTTTCTGTGTTTGCCACCTTTCTGTTCCGACATGGCACAGCAAAACTTGGTATTGTTTCTTAATAAAAGCGCCTTTTACAAGCCCAAACAGCAATTATAATGTCACCGTATCATCAAAGTATGGACAAGGCTGCGGGTGGAAGCTCTGTGGGGACTCAGTGGCTGCGAGCTGTAGCCAGGAGCAGGCAGACTCCTGGCTGCTGCATGTTTTTGGGACCAAAGTCTGGGGGACTAATAAAAGTTTTATGATTGCTGCCTGAAACCAGTTTTTTTCCTGTATACTTTGAATTAATTTGTTCACACTCCATTATCATAAATGATGACCCACAACCTTTCATAAATGCGTTTTAAATTGCATCACTTTAGGGAATGATTATTTATTTACTGAGAGTTTGTACCTGTGCATCAAGTATTCAGAGAAGATAAAATAAAGTGACTCGGAAAGAAAAACGGAAAAAAAAGAAAGACCATTTGATAAAAATTTTTGCTCCACTAATGCTGATAAACTAGTAAAGCTTCAGTCATACACAGATTAAAGGGTAAATGAAAAAAATTAACATATTTATTCTTTAAGTTCTAATTAGATACATGTTTTCAATTTTTTAGCCTATCATCTAGGGAAAGCAGAAATTTAAGACCACTACTAAGTAGTTCCATAAATATTTAGGTCTACATGATTCCTTTCTCGTTGTTTTAAACTTTCCTTTATTATGGAAATATTTAAACCTATGTAACACTAGGAAGAGTAACGTATCTCACAGACCCACCACTCTGCTCCAACAGTTACCAACAGGGGGCCAACCTCTTCCCACCTGCGCCTCTCAGAACACTGCCCCTGGATTGTTCTAAAACTAATTCCAGAAAGGACCAGAGAACTCTTAAGGTTCCCTTCAGAAAAAAAAGTAAAGTCTACTCATATTTTATATCTTAACTATCAATACTATTATGTTCGTACATTTCTAGCCCTGTGATAAAGGGGAGCATTTTAAATCATGAAAATAAAACAGAAACAGACTCATAGATACAGAGAACAGACTGGTGGTTGCCAGAGGGGAGGGTGGGGGGTTGGGTGAACAAGGTGAAGGGATTAAGAAGTACAAACGGCTAGTTGTAAAGTTAGTTATGGGTGTGTAATATCACAGGATATACAGTCAAGAATATCACAATAACTGCATGGTGACATCCTGGTGACGGACTTTTAAGGTATAGAAATACCTAATCACTATGTTGCACACTCTAAACAAATGTAATATAGTCAACTATAAATAAAAATAGAATTTAAAAAAGGAAATAAGAGGGTTTCTTTCTTGTTTTAAAACTTATTATAAACCATGCCTCTAAATCATACCAATGCTAAAATTTATAATCACAGTCTTTTTACCACATCTGAAAACACAGGGCTCACACGCAAAGTGACTTATGTTTTTGATACCTTGGGCCATAAGGGAGCTATGATAAACCCGAATGAGAAAATGAAATTAAATGATTCTTAACATTTTCAAAGTATGCTTTAAAGGAACTCCCACTCTACTCACCATCTATCAGTAAACTATTCATAATGGGAAATTAATCTTTCTTGTTTGTTTTCACGGAGTATTTTAATAGTAAGAGCTCCCAGATGTGGCCTTGGGCACTAAAAACTTGAACAGATGTGAGAACGAGGGCTAAGTTGCAGAGTTCCACTCCTACAAATATTTTAGGGGTAGCTTTTGGTCATTGCTGGCCTTCAAGGAATTTATTGTCTCAATTTTAATGTCTATTTTGTTTGCCTTGGTGATATTTCTAATATCCCCAATTTGAAGGCTAAAGTTTCAAATCTGAATTTTGAAATACTTTAGAAAAAACTACTTTCTAGAGAACACATTTGTACATTTTGTTTGTCCTTTTATAGAAGATAAGCATTTCTAAATTGACTTATGTGATTTAATGTTTTACTACTACATATCCTTTATTTCTACCCATACCAATGCAATTTGACTTACAAAATGAAATTTTAGAGAGTAGAGGTCAAACCTCTTTAACTCACTTTATACAGTACCTCTTATGAATAAATTGCTAATAAATACATTTGATGATGACAATGAAAATTGAGACCTATGAATTTTGTAGGGAAAGCACCATAATCTCTTGGCATGGTCCCAAAATGAGGAAGGAATTGGGATCTCCTGCTAAACCCATCATGACTGAGGTGGGTTTTCTTCTTTGTGTGATTTTCTATTGCCATGGAAGGAACTGAGGCAAAGACTTATGGGACAGCAGGCTGAGGATGAATAGGTTCTAAAGGGCATGGACTCCGGAGTCAGGTAAGCATGGGTTCAACTTATTAACTATGTGACCTCTGCTTCTTGACCTTGGAAGTTTGAGTTCTCTAAATGACTGTTTTCTCTTCTAACATCCACAGGATTTTATAAAACTTTCACCATCTATAAAATAAAAATAATAGAAGTACCTAACTTGAAAAATTGTTAAAAGGATTCAATGAGATTTTGCTAAGTGAGCATAATGCCTGATACATATATAGTTTATTATATATATCAGAGTCATACTTAATGCTTTTATTCATAAATTTCTTTTACTTGTTAACAACCTAATGACCCAAGTGTGAAGTCATTCTGCTGTTTTTGTTTTGAATCAATTTGTAAACAGTTGGTTTCCTAAGATAATATTTCCATTTTAATCTTTTAAATATTTCATACTTTTCATAAACAATTTATTTCAATGACATCAGAACACCAACTTTGATAGAAAGGCTATGTACTTTCCAGATTCCCTTGTAATTATATCTTTTCTGAAATGCTAATAACAATGGTTGTTAGTAAGGCCGAAAAGGAGTTCCATGGAAAGGTAGCTAGAAGGGCCCTGGCTGGTGTAGCTCAGTGGACTGAACACGGGCCTGTGAGACAAAGGGTCGCTGGTCCCACTCCCAGTCAGGGCACTTGGTTGGGATGCAGGCCAGGTCCCCAGTAGGGGACTCATGAGAGGCAACCACACATTGATGTTTCTCTCCCACTCTTTCTCCTTCCTGTCCCCTCTCTCTAAAAATAAATAAATAGAGCATTGGCTGGTGTAGCTCAGTGGATTGAGCGCGGGCCTTCGAGCCAAACGATCGGGGTTGGATTCCCAGTCAGGGCCCATGCCTGGGTTGCAGGCCAGTTCCCAGCAGGGGACGTACAAGAGGCAACCATACATTGATATTTCTCTCCCTCTCTCCTTCCCTTCCCCTCTAAAAATAAATAAATAAAATCTTAAAAAAATAAATAAAAAATAAAAATAAAAATAAAAATAAATAAATAGAATATATATATATATATAAAGAAAGGTAGCTAGAAGAATTAGGCTGGATACTAAAAATGGGATTAGTTTTACACACTAAAAAATACTAGATTAATATTTGCCAGATATCTAATAATCATTATACATGTTTTGACATGGAAAGATCTCCAAAGTACATTGTTAAGTGAAAACAGCTGAGTATAGGACAATGAGCAATATTGTCCTACACTAATATATATATATATGTGTGTGTGTGTGTACACACATATAACACATATATATGTGTGTGTATGTATATATATTTGTATAGGCAAAGAAAATTTCAGGAGGGTTTCTTAAAAATCCCTCAGTAATAAGTCCCTTGAAGAGAATAACTAAATATTTACATTATATAAGAGCTATTTCATTATATATATTTTAGTACTTGTTAAAATATTGGATGGTGTATATTTTACTTTTTAAATAATATTTTAAATAAAAATTAGCCAGTATAAAAAATATCATCATCATTACCAACAAACATTATTGAGTTTCTATCCATTGGAGGCAATATGCTAGACTTTATATTCCCATAAAAACATTAGTATTCACAAGCATCTTGCAAGATCATTTCAAGTTATGTAGCTTGTATAACTGTAGAGCAAGTAGGGAATGAAATACTGTTTCCCTGCTCTTAACTAGCGTTTTCAGAAATCCTTAATTCATAGTCACCAATATAGGCATTTAACCCTTTAGGACATAGATAATGAAAAGGATTTCTTCAACTACGATTTCAAATCATTAGGATTACACATTCTGTCAGTCTCCATCACTGCTAGAGTTTCACTTAAGATAGAAATTTAATATCTTTCAAACTTATTTTCTATTTTATCTATTAGAACAAATTTGTCATGTAATTTTTTCTGACTTGGAAATTATAACCACAGTTTGCACAAAATCCAATTGATTTCTTACTATATATGTTCTGCCATTTAGTATAAATGTACTGTTCCTATGTGGCTTTTTAAAGCAATATAATCATGGATACAGAAAAGATCACCAAAATGTAATATGTCAACTACTTTTTTTTCTACTTTTAAATTACCACTATCACTCACAATTTTTTGCACACAAAATCTATGACATATCTTTATATTATCATTTAATGTTTGCTCTAGTTGTGATTTGAGAAACTGTCATAAAAGTGTCAAGGGCCACAGGAAGCTGGCAGTACAGTTACATTAAGGGTGTGTCTTCATCTTTTATTTGGGGGTGTGGGCAGTGAAAAGCAGGAGGAATAGTAGTGGCAAATCCACTGTCAAGGAAGAAAGAGCAGAACTGAAGAAGGCACAACTGTTAATGTCTGCAGCCAAAGGCTATCACAGGGTAGAACATAGAAGGACTTGTCCCTACAACTTTAGTGACACTGCAGTGGCCCTGGCTATAGGAATGTGCCTATTGTAGATTCTGTGGTTGTATTTGAATTCTGCTCACAAGTTGCCTATGTGAATACTTGTGTGTTTCAATAAAAATGAAGTACCCTAGATAATAAGGATCAAGTTCATAAAAAGAGTAACTTATTACTGTACTAATTCAGAATGATTTTTCAGGGCATAGGACATAAACCTAATTTTTAATTTATTTAACTTGCTATGCTTTTGTATCGGAGAAAAAAATGCTAAAAGTCAAAGTTAAGTCCCCAGTCTCATTTTATCTTTTAAAAATAATCTGAATCCCAAACAGCTATCACATCTGTCAAGTGTAGCTATTTCATTGCTACTGAATCAGATGACTTTTAACAATGTTCCCTCAGAGTTTTTCTCCCCATATTTAAAGATTTACATGTTATGGCTTTAGAAATTGAACATAAGCTACTCTTCTCTCTCCAGAATATCAGTGCCGAAGACAATGTGAGTTTACTCCATTCCCTTATTAATGGAGTTAAAATTTTATTTTCTTCTGTTGTAAGTTGGGGGTGAATAAGAATGTTGAAATTTGAATCACAATTTTATGAAAAATCAGCTCTAAAAATGTGTACTGATGTGGAGTATGGTGGAACAGAATTTCAGGTCTTTTTAAAGAGGACTTAGGCTCATTTCACGTCTTCAGAGTGAACTGAAATCTCTTTATAATACCCCAAATTTCTCTTTCTGCCCCCCGCCACATCTTGGAAACTCCTAGTACCCTCTTCTCTCAGCATTCTTTCCCCTCTTTCCTCTCCTATTTTTTCTTTTCTTCATTCCTCTTCCCTCAAATAGAAAAGGAAAGTGACACCTCAGCCTGAGTTCAGGAGCTTCACATTGCCCCCCTTCTCAAAAGTCTTTGTGGGGGCTGTCATTTGGTTCAACACTGCCACACTACTAACTTCTTCTGATTATAGTACCAAACATCCCAGGCAGAGTCTAAATCTCGTGTCTGTAAAGAAACCGGCCAAGCAGCCGAGTGCTGCCGACACAGCACACAGAACAGTCAGGTCTGGTGGGGAGGGGGAACGGGACAAAGTTCAGGGCGCTGGCTCCTCCTCTCTCCACTGGTGGAACCCAGAGTCAGGAACCTTAAAACAGCTAAGGGGAGCACGTTTTGGAAATGAGTTTCCTCGTGAAAAGAAGGATGAGCAGAAGCCAAAAGGAGATTTTCACCTTTATTTGCATCTTTGACGAGATCAGTATTCCTAGATTCCCGAGAGTAGCTAATCATTTAATTTAAAAATTGTTGAATGAACGCATGAATTTGAAACACTGTTCCAATAAATTTTTTCTTATCTCAAAACTTGGGTAAGAGTAAACTATAGTTGGATATGTGACAGCTAATTACTCTTCTTAGCAAGAAATTATATCCATAAAGAAGTATATTAATTCCCAACTGTGTTCCAGAAGAACAGGAAGATAAAGTACATCGAGGTATTATAGAGCAAGGTGTGGAAGAAAAAAAAATCTACAAAGCTTATAAATGATTTGCTACCAGATTAGAAAAAAGTGCTGTCTCATGTTTTTGGAAGATTTGGGAACCTTAACTATATTCTTTAAATAAAAAGAAGTTTAGCCACATCTGCTGCTTCTGTACTTTAATTTAGTTACTTTTAAATGCTTAAGTGCACTCTGGAGCCTCAGGCAAAGCTTTGAAGAGGAAGGGATAAAACGCTGAATCTTATAAATCTCTGCTGTCTCTTTAAAGAATGTAAAAAACACCCATGTGCAATACAGGCTGGCACCCCAGTATTAACTACAGCAAGCACCAGGATTTTCTTCTTTCTTTCTTTTTTTTAACAGCTGTTGTGGAGGTATTAATCCTAAAGTGAAATCAGCTTAGTATTCCGTTTGACATGTCTAACCAAGTGTGAATTGAGTAGAGCACAATTGTAAACAAGCCACGACATACTGCCTGACTTTCAGTCAATTCTCTAGTTCTCTGTCCTCAGTCAGTAAACGTTTGTGAGACACTTTTGGGTATTTTCTGTTTATTGGAAACTAGGGACAGTCGAGTAAGTAAGATAGACGGTTTAAATAGGCCTCTTCATTGGACCCTTTTTTATTCCTAGTGTTGTTGGAGATCAGGAAATCGTCTGAAGGAGGAAGGGAGGTTCCCTGCTGGCGCCCGCCCGAAAGCTTACCTTTGCAAGTTGCTCGTGAATCTCCAGCAGGCTGGGTCGGTTGACCTTGGGCCCACTGACGCTGCCGGTGTTGCGATAGTACTCGATCTTGGGAACAGCATCCACCGTGTTGTGGCCAAAGGTTTGCAGGTAGTATGTGTTTGTGTGAGAATCGTAAGCATGAAAACTAGCATCTGTTTTAGCGGTTTCTCCATTTTGGAGGAAATTGTCATAGCACTCGTGTTTCCCAGGCCTAAAGCTGACTCGGAATCTGTTCTGGGCTTCCTCCCCGAAAGAGGTTTCCTCATAATGCGGAGGGTCGGTGTTATCCGCTGCGGCACTGCTCTCGTGGCTCTCGCTTATGACATGAACTTGAAAGCGATTGGTATTACTGGGCACTGAGTCCGGAAACACGTTGGAAGAATTGTTCACGGACATCTTCCAACTAGGTATTTTTTTTTTGGACTCAGCTATTTATTTAATGGTGGTTGTGGTTGTTTTTAATCTATATATTTCCTCCTCAAAATAAACACTAATGTATTTACATTAGGGACCTGGCTTTTGTTCTCGAAGAACTCAAGAAGTAGATCCTTGATGTATTGCCTCCTATACAATCTTCACATTGTTCTTCAAAGCTGTGATTGACAAAGAAAATTAAAGCTGTTCAAAGATATTTAAATAGGAATGGGGATGAGAGGAAACAGTGTTCTTTCACAAGACTTACAATTTGAAAATTCATTTCATTGAAAATTACATGTCCAGGAACCCTAACCACCTGAGCAATTAAATCTCATAATAAATAACTGGGGACCTGTTTCAGCAAACAGAATTTCCAATGGAGTCATTAAAATGTTACCTGTGTTTGTAGTTTTTGCTTAGATTCTGTGTAGTTGGATTCAATATGATTTTAGAAAAGATATAACTACCAATTTAGTACAGTAAGAGCTGGTGAGAATATTCTTAGCCTGAAACACAGTTCTAAATGTTGAAACTGCAAAGTGTTTCATGATTGATATCTATATACATTAAATAAGTAAAATGTTAAAATATGTAATCTTCTAAAAATAATTCTTGTTGTTTATAAAAATGTCTTGTCAAGACTATGTCTCTCCAAATTACCAGATATTTCACTAGCCTTCAAAATGTTTGATTTGCTCATAAATTTGTCTGTTTTACAAATGCTATTATAAAATCTTTAAAATAACATATGAGTATTCAAGGCAAGGATATAAATCACGGTCCTCAATAAAGTCATATGGAATATGTAGGTTAAATACTCACGTTCCACTGATTCTCTTTAATGAAATATTCTTAATCTTCACTGAGATATTGATATTTGACTTTCAAATAAGCAGACTATATAATCATTTTCAAAATCTATGCTATAACCCCATCTTAGAGCCTTATTTTATTAAAATAATCTTTTTATTTACAACTTAAAATTTGTCCTCACATTAACTTTCTTTGAAAATTACTAAAAGGTAATTACTAAAAAGTAAAGAGTAATTTCTAAAAATTACTCTTTAGAAATTACTAAGACTATTTGAATTAAAAAGTTTTCAACTGTAACCCTAAGTAAACTTTTCTGGGGAAATGTCAAGTGAATCTGTTATCTCTTTAGTTTTTGTGGAATATCACACTTCTCTTTATATCCTTGATATCCTTTATAGTCTCTTTATATACTTTATATACTCTTTATATCCTTTATATACTTTATATCCTTTATATACTCTTTATAGTCCTTGATATCCTTGCCCTTCCTCTACTCTTCAGAATTTCCTTTATGACATATATTAAGTATAATTTTCACCCTGCCCAGAAATGTTTAACTTACCACCTGGAGCCTTTTTCTGAAAAAGCGTAGCTTGCTTCAGCATCACCCGGGCATATATGGGGCACTAAGCTTTCAGCTCAGAACCTCAGGCTTCTTATTGGTTAGAATCTTCCTTGAAAGAGATGACTGAGCAACGATTGGTCTGGAATAATACTGTATGTCCTGCCCAGTCATTAGCCCCAGGGAACCTTGAGTACTACATCAACTAGTAACTAGTAGTAAACCATTAATCCTTTTAGACAGAAAGTAAAATAAATTTTCTTTAATGCATAAGGGGACTTGTATTATTCAACAGCGATTGCCAATAATATGCGAGCAGTGCTTTAGTAGGTTGGAACTAAATAAACTGAATCCTGTCTTCTTATTTCCCATGATTTTTAGTGACCTCCTATTGTTCAGCATGTGCGGAAAATACAGTCCTCCAGAGATAATTTCTCTGCTTTAAAACTACAAAATGATATTCGAGATCATTTTATCTTGCTTATAGTACATATTACTCTAACCCTTCTCTGCATGAGAAGTGAGCAGATTGAGAGTACAATCAATGATTTATTGAAAATATTTCTACCTAGTGGGAAAATGGTTTCAAGAAGAAATCAAACAGTGGATAAGTTTTCCAGTGGCAGTGCCAAATGACCTTTCTGTCTCCCTTTGGGAAACATTTTTATCAAACCCAGTTTTTGAGTTTTGTGGAGGGAGAGGTTTGGCTCACATCTGTGACGTGGTGATTATTAAGATGGTAGTGAGCCCTGGCTGGTGTAGCTCAGTGTTTCGAGCATGGG
>PVKM010042950.1:0-12646 GCA_004027735.1 Carollia perspicillata
GAAGGAAATGTTTTATAGCTTAACTGTGGTGATGGTGACACAACCGTATGTACTTGTGAAACTGATGGAAATGTACATTTAAAAGGGTCACTTCCCTGCATGTAAATAACATCCCTCCAAACGTAAATCTGAAAAACGTCTAAAATGTTTATAATAAACAGTAAAAGCCAAACTGGCCCCCCAGCTCCTCAAGTTACCTGACATCTACAGCTGATCAGAGGAGCGCTGTTTTCTGTGCGAAAATGTTTGGGACCCTCAGGGCTCAGAGGGGGACAGCCTCCCAGCAGACGGGCCTGGCCAGGCCTCTCAGGGGTGGGCAGTGTGTGGGGCCCAGCACCTGCTCCCCTCGCTCACACTTACACAGGTTGCCTTCAGCCCAGTGCCCGTGGGAGCCGAGTTCCCCCGGGCCCCCGCCAGCTACTCCCACGGGTGTCCATATTATGGGCATAGAGCAGTTTTCTGATGCACACGTGAGGTGCCCCCACCCAGCTCCAAACCTCGGAGTGAAGCTCAAGTTGACCCTTCATATTCCCAGAGGCAAATATCATTTCTGAGTGTGTGAAAGGGTCCCGGAGTCACCAAAGGGGTGTTTTGGTGACAGCTTAACCTGTTTTACAGCCAGGCTTTCAGAGCCACAGGCCAGGAGTTGAGACTCCTGATGTTCACAGTCACTTTATCCTCTCTGCCCACTCTGTAGGGCCTGGCAGGAAGGCATTTGGAGCAGCAGCAGGTCAGCAGATGTACACAGGCTGCTGTGTGGAGCCCAGCAGGGAGGGTTAGGGCGGCGGAAAAGGCCCCTCTGTCCAGGACACCGAATTCCTGAGCTCTCTTGAGGCTAAGGGTGACCTTCCTCACGCCACGGAGCCCCTCTCTCCTTCTTTGCATTTGTAAATATTTGCTCGTGCATTGATGCCATCTAACTGCCCGGTAACTAGCTAGAACTGAACAGGTAACCTTCGGTTTGAAAGCCTGCACTTGAACAAATTGTCTGCATTGCTGTGGTTTAGGAAGGTGGCAATGAAGAGGAGGAGAGGGGGAGGAGAGAAAGAAAGGATGGAGTAGATTGGGAGGGAGACGGGGAGGAGAGAAAGGAAGGGAGTCACAGCTGAAGAACCGAGTCAGGCACGTCTGTCTCTATAATGTATTATCTTTCACTTCCAGCTGCCTCCAGGCTTTGGCTAAAATTATTTTGGCCCTTCCCAGCCACCCTTCAAAATGTTTGGCCAGGACACCTTGGTTGAGCTGAGGGGAAATGGGACATGTAAGAGACCTGCACTTTAGGAACAAGGCAGGTGTTCAAAGCTCCGCTCCTCCATTCCCACCCCATCAGATGGCAAAGGAGAGGTTTCTACAGCAGAAAGCTTGGGCGAGGCAGAGATCACCTGGCGCTCGGCCAAGCTGAGTGAAGGCACTGCCTGCCTGGGAGAGACAAGTCGGTGAGCGTTTGTGCAGGCTGTGCTACCTGGAACAAAAACATGCCGAGCTGCAAGTCATGGCTTTTGGATGTCACTACGGCCGTTTGACATTGCATTTCAGCTGTTCACATCTTCATTACGGCGCGGCCGCCTCCCATTTAGGCTGTTACTTTGTGAGACAGATTTGTGTGACGTGGGTCCCTGGACACCCCGAGCAACAGTGCTCACCGAGGGGTGTCAGACTGATTGCCCAGGCCCTGCGGAGAAGCTGTGCCTCCGTCAGTGGCTTTGTGGGTGCGTGCGTGTGTGAGAGTGGGAGTGCGTGTGCACGTGTGTGCCTCCTCCAGGTCCCATCTTATAACAGCTGAAAGGAACCAGGCTCCTGCCACAGGAACTTGTTCTCTGTGTGGTTTTCTCATCTCCCTGTGCTTCCGTAAGGCCTCCCTGCTGGCCCATCTGGCAGATCCTTCCTCTCCCCCTCTCTCCTGCTCCTCTTTGAGGTGGTAACTAGACCAACACAGCAATGCCTTTGTGGCTCCCTTTTCAGTCCCTCAGCCTCTCTCAGATTAATGGAACAGAAACATGTGCTTGCATCTGATGCCAGTAATCATATCCTGAGTGACCACAGAGAGGGAGATTAAGCAGAGCCACTGGCCAGGCCCCGGGGATATGGTTACAGGAAGAAAGCGTTTCTTCTTGACAGCAGCAGCTCTGGCTCCCTTTCGCTCACTCCCTCCTCCTATCCAGGGCTTGTAAGTCCCTTTGATATTTTCCATAAGATTAATTAAAGTCTATCTAGCAACGGTTCGAGTCACTCAAGAAGTGGGTTTTGATCTACTTTTTGATTTGTACTCATGGATGTGAACAGAACATATTTTCCTGTTCCTGACTTTGATGTCGCCCCTCTGATGATCTACTTTGGGCATGTATTTTCAAATAGTGAAAAGTGAACTAATGTGTGGTTATCTAGCCTGGTGACTTTATTCAACAAATATCAACATGAGCAAATTACTCATCTGAGGAGTAGGACAAAATGCCAGCCCAAAGCGCCCTGGTGGGGACAATGAGGCACATATTCAAAATGCTGTGACATGAGGTTGTATGACGAGTATGGTGTCAGAACTCAGGAAGCAAAGGGAAAGGAACGCAGTCCGGGCTGGGGAAACCCAGGGAGGCTTCAGGAAAGAAGTGGCATTTGAGATGAGCCTTGAAGGGAAGGTAGGATTTTGAAAGATGCAAATAAAAAGAAAAGCCATGATATGAGAAAGGTCCAGCTTGGGCAAAGCCCGGAGATGTGAAGATGCAGGTATTCTGGAATGAGTGGGAATTTGAGTTTGACCGAAGAAATTCGTACTAAAGGGGAAGTGGTAGGAATGGGTCTGGAGAGCTTTGAACTACAAAGAGTTTAATGACAGGCTTAGGAGCTAGAATTTGTACTATCAGCAATGGGAGCTGTTGACAGTTTCAGAGCAGGAGAGTGACAAGAAGATAATGTCTTCTGGATGGAACTTTAAGAAGAGTGGCTTTTGCAAAAGCATAGAATATAGATTTGGGGGAGAGGGGTGTGGGAGGAGAAGAGGGCAGACATGGATCAGTTCGGAGGTTATTGCAATGGTTTAAAAAAGAGTGGAAAAGCACTTAATGGAAGTAGGCAGATGGTGATGGAGGAGAGACTGTGCAAAGAGAGAATTTGGCAACTGGTTGGATTTGGGAGTCCAGGCCAACAAGTAGGCCAGAGATGATGCTAAGATTTCGAGAGTGGATAGTGGAAGGGTGGCACCTTTAAGAGAGAGGGGAAAGGACAGGAGGAACACATTTGGAGCCGAAAATGCCCTGCAGGGGGATTGCACTCAGCCCTGGTGCTGACAAGAGATTGATGTGAGGAGCATCTGTGTGGAGGTGCCCAATAAGGCCCCAGGGTGGGGAGACAGTAAAGGAGGCAGCACACAGAGGGTGGGGAGCTAAGCTCCGATCCCTGGGGAGACGGGCACGGGGAGAAGATAGGAAGTAAGGCGACTTTCCTGTCACAGAAACCAAGAGGGGAGAGATTTCCTGCCCAAGGCTGAACCACTGAGGATGAGGTTGGGGCAGGTTTGCCATTCTGGGCTGAGGAGGAGGTCCCTGGGGCCCTTCCTGGGGCTCCATCAGGAGGCACAAGGGGCGGAAGCCAGATCAGAAGCCCGTGAGGAGTGAGTGGGTAGTGAGGAAGCGTAGGCACCGAGCATATCTCCTGGAGAGCTTTTAAAAATAGGACCAAGGCCCATCATTTGGAGATGGTTCAAGGGCCACCAGCCTGGTATCCAGGAGACAGACTGTAGAGGCTGCAAGGAGCCAAAAGCTGAGGTCTCTTGTGGGTGGTGTTTCCCTCTGAAGCCAGAAACCTCGATGTGTGTTTCTACTGCAGCAGGTGAGGAGTGGGTTGTATTAGGGGCACTCGTCTGTCAGGGAAGCCAGGTCCCTCCTTCAACAAGGCCCAGTGCAGTTTACCCAAGGAGCCAAGCATTGACTGGGCAGCTCCTGGACTATTCTTGAGTCTGGTTTTAGGGACTGCCCTGGGGTGACTATAAGGAAGCATTGCATAACCAGAATCCCAACAGAGGTGCATGAAGAGTAAACAAAGTGGTGTGTCAGCTTCCAGGGTCTCTTTTCTGGCCCTCAGAATTAAAAAGCTTTTCCTTTTGAAGACAACTTGAGGTTAATTGAGCCTTCCTCAGGAGATGCTACCAAAGAGAAAAAAACCCACAGGTGACACAACATTGCCCTAGGGAGGCAGACGGTTTTCCGAGTTTGGGAAGAGCAGGAACTTGACCACCTGCTGTGGGAATGTCCCCCCTGTTCCTCCCAGGTGATCCTAACTAGCACAAGTCCACCATCCCAGACTGCTCTCCTCAGTCCCGTAGGGTGGCCTAAACTCCAAGGTGCTACTAGACCTGCCCACATATGGTTTAAACACACATCTTGGCTTTGACCAGCTCCTGGCAGACGGAGAAACTTCCAGAGTCCAGATTTTGGGCATATGGTTAAGTTACCTGCTACCAAGGGAGGTTAGCAAGTCTCTATCGCTATTTTGGAACAAGGCTACTTTGCATTGATATAACATATATAGCTCCTATGAAGCACTTCTGCCTTCCAGCGTCACTTCTTTCAATCAGGAGCAATTCTCTCATGTGTTTAGCTTGGGGAGGGGGGTCTCAGTGTGCTGCCTCACACTCAAAAGCTGAAACGGGTGTGGGGGAAGCAGGTGGGCCTGTGACTCAGGCTCAGTCCGTCAGTCACATGGTACTGTGAAACTTGCAGGACAGGCAGAAAGAAACAGGTGCAGTTTATAAATTATTGGCACTTATTGAAAGTCTAGAGGCATAGCATCGAGTGTCCAGCATAGTTGATACCTTCCTGCAGTGTCCCTGCCACTTTGTTCCACAGTGACCTAGGTTATGGTTTCAGTGCCCAGGCCTCCCTTGCTTCTTGTATGTTTCCTGGGCCAGTCCTGGCCTGGCCTGGCCTCTAGCCTCCCTGTCTCCCAATGAACTGGCTTTTCACTCAGGTTCAACTGGATTTCTGTTGCTTGCACCCAAGAACTTTCTCACAATGCAGAAGAGCTAAGGGACCTGGGAAATGGGCTCAACGGCACCTGCGAAGCAAACGTGGTATAAAAGTCATCCTTCTGCATGGAACTTAAAATGTCATTCTTCTAGTGGCAGAGAGACAGAATAAACAAATAAACAAACGTGTATGTATAAACACACACACATCAGATGGTAAGAGAAAAATGAAGTGCAATAAGGGAGTAGGGAGTTGAATGGGCCCCAGTTTAGATAGGATGGTCAGGGAAGACTGCTTGGAGGAGGCAGCATTGAGCAGAGGCTTAATGGACTGAGGGAGCAGTTGGGTTGGATATCTGGAAGAAGAGCCTTCCAGGCCAAGGGAACCCCAAATGCACGGGGGTCCCTCCATGCGGTCTCCCTGCCCCCTTCCTTGCTGCCTTTTCTCCCTGACCCTGTCCACTGAAGTTAGAAACACAGATGGGGCTGTAATCATGGAAGAGGAGCTTCATGGGCGACAGCCTCAGCTCTGGGCTCACCCTCCTCCTCTCCCTTCTGCCCCCTCCCCTTCACTTGCTCCGGTGACCCAACTTGTCCTGGCTTTTCATTTGCACCCCAGTCCTGCCCCAACCCACTCTTGGCTGGGTGGAAATATTCCCCAGACAAATAACTCCACGAAGAGCCTTCCACGACCAGCCACTGTTGTTTACTATACATTTGGCCGGAGGTAAATGAGGTCAAATGAAACAAAACTCCCGCCCTGTGGCCATCACCTCGCTCGCTTTGACAGACACTCCGGTTGACCCTCAAGTGAACTGACTCTGATGCTTTCTTGTCTTGAAAACAGGTCAGTTTTCATGGTCAGGAGGTGTGACCTTTCACACACTTGGGTGTCCTGGGCAGGCCCGGAGAGGCTCCTGCTTCCTTCCAGGGTCGTCTTCTCCAGTGCAGGTGCCATCACCGGGTCTACAGGCGAAGGCGGTGTTTTTGTTGCTGTCCGCAGGTGAACCAGCAGGTTCTCCCCACATGCGTGACCCTACGCATTGCTCGTGGTTGTTTAAATTGGTATGATAGCCTTTTGCGGGACTATCTGGCAATATATATCAAAAGCCTTAAAAATGTAGATTCCCCTGACTCAGTAAATTCACCCCTGGGAATTTATCCTGAGAAAATCATCAGAGATACAACCAAGAAATGTATGTATAAGAATGCTTATTGCAGTGCTAGTTATAATAGTTAAAAAAATCAGAAAGAATCCATGGGGGCTCAGTTAAATACTTTATGTTACTTTCCTATAAAGGAATATTATGGGATACCCAGCAGTCTACTCTTTTTTCTTCTCTTTTCTTTTATTTTTTCTTCCCTTCCCTTCCCTTCCCTTCCCTTTCCTTTCCTTTCCTTTCCTTTCCTTTCCTTTCCTTTCCTTTCCTTTCCTTTCCTTTCCTTTTCTTTCCCCTTCCTTCTACTCTCCTTCCTTCCTTCCTTCCTCCCTCCCTTCCTTTGCTTTGTGGTGCTTATTCTCCTTCTGCTCTCCAGATCCACTCTGCATCATTCAGGCTTCTGCCCTTGATGGCCCTCTGGGTCTATCCTGTGGGCAGCACAACAGGAGATGGCCAGAGACTATGTCAGGCAGCACCTCCCCTGGTCCTCTGGCCCCTTGCCCCTCCCTAGCCCTGCAGGTGCGGGGCCCAGGTGCTCTTCAGCGCCCATCCTGGTCCCATCACCTGTCCTGGGGAGATTAAAGGGAAGCGGATTTCCAGGAGGACACTGACTGATGCGATATGGGGGGGAAATCTTACAACATAAAGTTAAGGGGCTGGATCAGACCAGAAAACAGTGCAGTCCCAACTCTGTGCATGAATAAATATATTCAGAAAAGGAAAACATATCTACGCATAGGAAAAAAGTAAGGACTAGAAGGAAATATACCAAATGATTAACTGCCATTGCTTCTGGATTGTGAGGTTGTAGGCGAGTTCTCCGGTCTTCTTTATACAATTCTTTATTTTGCACATTCCTGAAAATAACCATGTATCACCTTTAAAGTGAAAAAATATTTAAATTAATCTGCCTTTAAAAGCCAAACTGAAATAAAACAGAATTAACTACTCTATAGGAATATAATGGCATATCAGTCATCCACAAGAATACTGCAGATAATAGATTTTAAGTAAATATGTGATAATATGATTTAAAGGGAAATAGAAACATTTCAGGGCAAATTGTAACTAGGCCATGGCTGTTCTCCATCATATTTCATTTAATGCAGAGATACCTTCCTAAGCCTTGGTCCTGCTTAATATAACTCCTTGCCGGGGCTGGAATCTTGCACAGCTGCACTTGCTCTGGCCCCGGCCTTGGCCCTGTCTCCAGGCTCAGGCTGGTGAGAGGGGGTTGGGGAGGGGGAGTCCGAGGTCAAACCGACAGATTAGGCCTGAGCAAGCCAACACTTTGCGGGGTGCCAAGGTGTATCCTTCCACATTGGAATATCCTTCCACATTGTTTTGTTGGGGATAAAGGAACCCCAGTTTTCTATTAGTAAAACTCACATGCCTCTACAGTCAGAGTAAGGGATTTATTACAAACATGGAACACGGCATAACATTTTGACTTATTTGAAATGGCTTTTCTTCCATAGTTTCTCCAACACTCTTAACCGGAGAGATGTTAGCTACTTATCCATTGAGGACAAAAGTAATATACACAGGAATGTGGTTACTGGGGAGGGTGGCGTGGGATTTCATGTGGGCAAAACTTTCTGTAACGCTTGGTTTTGTTCAGGGTTTTGTTTGTTTTTTCATTTTCTAAATCAGATGGTTTATTTAGAAATATACTAAGGACTTTCATTTTTTTAGAGGGAAAATTAATGGCTCCGTCCACAGGACTGACTCTCACAGTTTCGGCCCAGCGAGCCCATGTTTCCCAGCCGAGGAAACCCTGAGCTACCTGGTCTGCATGGAGGCGTAGAGCCGAGTGGCACCGGCAACCGGCTCCAGCTAGTCACAGGAGTGCCGACAAATATGTAGGACTGCTACGTGACAGGCTGGATTCTAAGTGCTTCACATGTGCCCATTTAATCCCCAACACGCATTGTACAGATGAGGAGACAGGAACAGAGGGAGGGGAAATAATCTGCCTGAGTAAGTAACAGAACCCGGACTTGAACCCAGGCACGTTGGCTCCAGGCTCCGGGCTCTGCAGCTGCCGAACCTTCCTGCAACCATCAGGAGTGTGTTTTAGGTTCCGCTCAAGGATAGGGTGTACTTTGGCTGAAGTTTGCTTTTTGCCAATTATATCAGGACTCACGCATGGAAACCCAAGTTAACTGGCTCTGTGTTTCTGATTTATTTCCGGGATCTTTAGCGCCTTTCAGAGACTGGTGGCTGGGACAGCTGCCCAGCATTTCTGCCCCTAAATCTGGCTCTGCTGGGCTTCCAAGTGTCCCTGATCACGGCCCGTCAGAGAGAAAACATCAGACACGATCTCTCAGTATTAGAGCCAGGAAACGCTGCATCCCGCGGTCCCATAGCTTTTAGTTTCTGCACACACTCTGCCTCCCGGTTTGCTGCAAGAGCAAACAGTGTCTGAATCTTTAGGCCTCCTTTGCAATTGCCCAGTTGCCTCTCCATCAGGAAGAGGTTATTCTAGCATCTAAGTGCCCTCACACTCCCTCCCAACTCCAGAGGTGAAGGTGTGCACTAATTACTTTCATCTGCAAAGACCAGGTCTCTCTGAGCAGCGTGCCCTCAGCAGGACTTTTTAGAAAACCTGCTGCAGGTTAAAAAAGCAGACCTGCTTTTAATTTATTAAAAGGCTTGGCATTTTTCCCCCCACTGAGCACTTTAAAATGCAATTAGACAAAACGGAATAATAATCAGGCAGGCGTCCTAAGGAGCTATCACATAGGGGCCATGCTTTCTTGTGCTCCTTTCTGTTGCTGCTGGGACAGTGGGGCTGTGGGTCTGGCCTGGATGGCCTCTCACCTGCCCCTGCATCCTGCAGGCCCGGATCTCGGGCATCCATCACCGGGTCTTGCACCGCCCTTGCTAGATGCCAGGCTCCTCACTCTCGCAGGCCACACTATACCCTGGTCCATCTCCTCATTTGGAACATTTTAATACAATTCTCAAGATCAGGCCGAGCTCCTGCATTTTGCACAAGTTCCCTAGGAAATCATTGTGCACAGCAGAGTTTGAGAGCCACTCAACCCCAGGGAGTCGGCCCACATCCGCCTTTCCCATCCTTGTATCCCTTGCACCAAGCGTCTGGAATATGGACACACCAGGTGAATATTTATTGAATGAATGAGTGAATGAAGTCTCATGAGGCACATCAGAGGTTTTTATGGAAACGAAAAGGAAGGAGAATCCCACCTCACTCGTAACGACAGCAGAACGAGGAAACGGAACATGAGGAGATACTAGGACCTTCAAGCTGTAAGCTCTGTGAACACAGTCCAGCACGTAGAGTGCGTGGGGTTTCGTGGTGTAAGCAGCAGTCACTTGGCTCGTTACCACTGGCATAAGCAGAACAGAAGGACAAATGGTGGGCTTGGCTGCAGAGGACAGGATACCTATGGCGCTGACACCTTTGCCGTGAGTTCCTTAAAAGGTGAAGGCATGTAAATTCTGTGAGAATTAAAAGCCTTCAAATTGTGTCACACTTGCCCCCACTGGAGCCCAGGCAAGGTCAGGTGCCCCTTCATGTGCCCATGGGGTAGTCCCCACGTGTAGCTGAACATGTCATCTCATTAAACGTGCCAGTGTGCCCCTCCAGGCTGGGAGGGCCTTGGGTACAGGATCCCCACGGTACTTGCCTTTGTGTTCCAGGAGCCTAGCATGATGCCTGCTCACACCTGCTTAGATCTGTAAATGTTTGCTGAACCCATCTGCCCACCGGTCAGTGTGGACTTCAGTAATTAAAACTCTTTTCATGGCACCGGGATTCATTAACAGGAGAGAGATGAGTTCAAAGAGCACCATGAGCCTCAGAAAGGAAGCTATTCTCACTGAACCGGCTTCTCATTGTCTATTCCCTTCCCCAGCCCAGCCCTTGTGCTATAATGTAACAGGCAACTAATGAAACGTACCTTTGTCCTCCAAAAAGAACCTGGACACTTGAAAGGGCTCCCACCAAATTCCTTAACTCATCAGGACACTTCATGCTGAGAGGAAGAAACCCAGTTTGGTTATTGGCCAGACTAAGTTTCCATTCAAATTCTCTTTCCCCTCCCTCCCTCCTTTCTTTCTTCCCTCCCTCCCTTCCTTTCTCCCTTCATTCCTTCTAAATTGTTGCCCTCCACATGTGCTCTGCATCTAAAATAGGATGACATTCTCTGTCATGTGCAACAGGCACCAGATCAATTCCTCCAGGTTTAACTTTTTAAAAATTAAAAGAGAAATTATCACCTGAGCAGCTTGCTTGGCTGGCCTGGCACTGTTTGCAGCGAAGGCCCAGCAGTCTACTCTCTCTGCCTATGAGAAAAGCCTTAGACGTTCGGGCTGGCGTTTCAGACCCCCCTCCAGCAACAGATGCTGAGTGTCCATGCAAACCTGATGCAGCCACGAACACGGCCAACGTCCCATGCTGAGCCTTGTTCACGTCCCAGCTCACGTCCCTACCTCAGTTCTCTAAGCCAGGCTCCTGGCACTCAGCAGGCTGACAGTTTCAGCATGCCTGGGGTAAGGGAGACCCTCGGGGTTGACCTCTTTGCTTTTTATTTTTGAGGAGAAGGTGGCTGGACTCTCTTTTGCAGGGACCCTTGTTCCTTCATTGCCTGACAAACGTACGCTGATGATTATCACGCATGCCAGGCAGAGTGCAGGGTGCAGAGCCTTCTGACAGGCTGCCTATCTTCACGCCCAGGAGCACAGAAAGCCCAGGCAGGTGTGGGCCTCCTCACTCACCAGAAAGATCACAAACTTAAAAATAATATGTGATCTCACAAACATCTGAGCCCAGAGCATGGTTCAAAAACTCCCTTAAAGTGACCTTGTAGTCCCACAGACTCAGCTATGGATGGGGGCCCAGAGCCCCCTTTTCTTCTGGCCTTGTTCTCTTTTATCTTTCCCGGCCCTCTGCTCACCCCAGGCTGGAGGCCCCTGTAGTCAAGGGCTCCCTGGGCAGTCCTTACAGGGTAGAGCCTTAACCCTCCCCAAAGTCAGAGGCAGAGGCTGTTTCTCAGAGGGGAGCATCCATGAGACAACCCAGCTGGCCTCCTCCTGGTATTTTATCTCACATTCCTTAACCTTGTTGCACTGATGTACCGAAGGGCCACCCTCCTCCACTGGGGATGAGGGGGAGAATGGACATGGAGGCTGAAAGAAGGGACCCAGAGTAGGACAGCCAGAAAATGTAGAGGGGTATCTTATCCTAAATGTTTGGGACATACTTATGCTAATAAAGTATTTGTTATTCATCTGAAATTCAAATTTGGCTGGGCATCCTGTATTATTATTTGCTAAATCTGGCAACCCTCCCAGGAGGCCCATCACCACTTCCGGAAGAAGCCTGCTTAGTCTGCCCTGATTCGGTGAGCGTGACTGCTCCTGCAGGCCAGGGCTGGCAAGGCGCCCTTGGAAGGAGGAAATGCCCCTCTGACAATGACTTTCATTTCAGACCTCCCCTTGGGTGATTACCTGTTATCCAGGCAAACCCATGATGGAAGGCTTGACTCAGACTTCCTCTTCTCCACTGATTCCTGTAGATTAGTTTATGATGAAAGGGAACCACTTCTTCCTTCAGTGGGCTAGGATTTTCCTGTGGGTATCAGTTTCCTAGGGCTGTGTAACAAGTACCACAGCCTGGGCGACGTAACCACAGGGACTTACTGTCTCACAGTTCTGGGGCGGGAAGTCTGAGATCAAGATGTCAGGGGGCTGAGTCCTGCTGAGGCCTCCGAGAGACAGTCTGCGCCAGGCCTCTCCTTCAGCTTCTGGGGTCTGCCGGCAACCTTGGGCATTCCTTAGCTTGCGAGAGCATCACTTGCATCTCCACCTTCACCTTCACATGGTGTTCTCCCTGCGTCTGTGTGTATCTGTGTCCAAACTTCCCCTTTCCACAAGGCCACAAGTCATATTGGGTGAGGGTCCATGGGAAGGACCTCACTCTCACTGGATTACCTCTGTGAAGACCCAATTTCCCAATAAGGTCAGATTCTGAGGTGCTGGGGGTTGCAACCCTAACAAATCTTATTGGGGGCTAGAAGGTTAGGGCACAGTTCAACCCAGGACAGTGTGTTTTAATGTTGCGCGTATTTGCATTCGCTGGGGAGATAAGGGAACATCCTAATCAGAGTCAGTGGTTGGGCTCCTTGCTAGCTCTGGGTTGATAATGATTTAAGGCCTTGGAGTAATGGAAGATAAACTGCTTGTCACTGCCCCCTCTGTGTTCCAGGAGATTGCATTTCTGTGCGAGGCGGCCCCAGCATTACCCTGCAGAGGGCTTTTCCATTATGTTAAGAGCCAGTGATGATAGCCACCATTAATATTCAGCCCTTTGGCCTCCACCCTCTCTCATTCCCTCAGCGCTAAGCACTCCCTCTGACCCTCCACAAGGTAACATCAGGACTATTTTCCCCAAGAGACCTCTGCAATCATTGGCCTACAGCAGGGGGAACTGCTGATGCTCAGAGCATGTTCAAGGAGGGGAGTGGGGTGGGGAGGGGCTTTGCTGGAGGCCTTCACCCTC
>PVKM010042951.1:0-12659 GCA_004027735.1 Carollia perspicillata
GTGGAGACCCAACTGGTTCTCCTGCCCAGGGCTGTCCAGCAGGGTAAAGACAGCACCCCGCCCTGCCCCCGCCAGCCCCCCTCACAGGCCCCAGCACTTATGACAGAGCAGCAGACAAGCTGATGGCTGGGTGGCAGCCCCGGGTACCTTTCACTGGGCCCGAGGGCTGGAAGTGAGAGGGAAAACTTCTGGGGGCCCCTCTCTGTGCCTGAGCTCCAGGCGTCATGTTGCTGAGGCAGGTTCCAGGCACCTGTCACATTCTGATCCAAAATCTGTCAAGGACTGGATGACAGGCTGTGACACAGGAGAACAGCTCGCTGGTTTGAGTGCAAAGCTGTCCGGGAGCCGAGCTACACAGTTCAGCGGCTGCCACAGCCAAAAATACACACAGTGTATAATCAACGTGCTGTGCTGTTCTGGGGCATTCTCCAGGGGCTCGGTGGGGTGTATTTTAGGCAGTACTCTATCATTATTAATTTCCCACTCAGGAGGACTGTGTTCCCTTCTTTCTACATGAAAGGAATTGAGAGCCAGCCAGGCAAAGGCTTAGGAAATGAGGGCAGGAGCACAGTAGGTAGGTGGGTCCTTGTGCCTGGCACAGAGTAGGTGCTCCTTAAAGATCTGTTGACTAAAGAAATAAAGAAGTCAGTGTGGCCCCCGGCTCAGCCACTCACTAGCTGGAAAACCTCGGAGGAAGTTGCTCCTTTCAGGCCTCAGTTTTTATATCTGTGAAACGGGGCAACATACCTACTTCACAGGTAGGGTGCTGTAGGGGTCAAATGAGAAATCATTTGCGAAAGGACTTATGGAGTAGCACCTTCCATCCATCACAGGGGCTGTAGACTCTAGTGCTTACAGTAGGATAGGCAGGCACCAGGCAAAGACTATAGTGGCTGCAGGCAAACTTAGGGAATGGTGGGGACTGGGAAGAAATGGACACCACAGGGCGCCCCTTCTGCGCCTCTAACCACATCAGCTGGGGCTGTCTGATCCTGTGATTCTTCAAGGGAAGCCAGATGGGTTTTAATGCCAGCCTGCACACACCAGGCCAGATGGACTGTGTCTGAGGAGCCCCGGCCCTGTGGCTTACTGAGCTGGTGGCTCATCAGGCATTGTCCTTGTGCGCAGCCCATGAAAACTCACTACATTCTTCAGCCACTCCAGGGGGTGGGGCCGGGCTTCAGACCCGAGCCTGATTAAATCCAAAGCATGAGGTCTTAACCTCTACACTAGAATTATGCAAAAGGCGGTGGGCTGGGGTAACAATGACGGAAAAACAATGTTAGACTTTGGCTGATCCAAAGCACGTAGGTGATAACGAGTAACTGAATGAACCAATGCAGTTACAAAAATAGCAGGAAAGAGGCAGCCAGGGAAGAACTCTCTCCTGAGCCCACAGACTGGTCAGAAAAATCCCGGTGCTCCTTGCGTCAACATGGCCCGTCAGGTTTAGCCTGCACCAGGCACTGCCCTCAGCATTTTCTGCGAATCCCCTCGCTTCATCATTCCAGCCACTGGGGAGGAGGTCTGACACAGGAGGCGCATGTGCTGGCGCGTGCACACACGGGCCCCCGGGCCCAGGCCTGGTCCCTGGGGATTCTGAGCACGGTCAGACCGGGGAGCCCCTGCCTAAGACGGTGGTGTGGGTGAGTAGCCCTGGGTCCCACAGACGGGCTTACTTCCAGCACGAGGTAGTGCTCTGGGGCCGGGGCCACCGCCGCCATCTCTCCCAGCACCCGCTCGCACTCCAGGGAAATGGCGTCTATGGAGGTCAGGAGGGGGGCCACGATCTCTGGGAACTGGAGAGAAAGGAAGCAACAGCCCGTGAGGCGCATGGGCCAGCAGGCACTGGACAGCTGCCCCGGCAACGGGGTAGAGGGAGGCAGTGTCCCCACTGTCCACACCCAGCCTCTGAGGAATCCTCCTCCCCTGCTGGCCTGGTCTTGGCCTTGCCCAGGTGCCCACTACACAAGGGGGATTCTTGTGGCAAAGCCAGCATGACGGGCAGTCCCTGTCCCACCCCCCAGTTGGAGTGTGAACAGGCAGCTCTTCCTTTTCCACCACAACTGCCTTCCCAAGTCCCCACAGCCCTGCCCCACCCCTCCATTACCCGTGAGGCAGAGGGAGAGCTCTGACACATAAACACGACTGCGGCGGCCCTGCTGGACACCTGCTCGTGGGTGGAACGAGACGCACCTTGAGCAGCCTGTTCCTGACACCGAGCACGAGAGCCTTGGTGCTGCGAGGGACTTTGGTGTTGGTCAGCAGGATCTTCAGAGCCGGCGGCCTGCAGGGTAAAGAGGGTCCACAGTGAGCTCAGGACGGAGGGGCTGGCTCGGGGCTGGGGGCACTCCTGGGCTCCCCCCTCGCCCCACACAGAGGAGGAAGCACAGGCCCGGGGAGGTGACATCAACAGCAGGGGGAGTGCAAGCTCCCGACACCTGGCCCAGTGTGCCTCCAACCACCTGCAGGTGCACCTTCGCTTCAGCTGGGGACAGACAGACATTTCCCTAGGCTCATCGCTCACTCATTCATTCATTCGACTTTGGCCACCTATATAGGCACATGTGAGGGCCTAGCCCAGCCTGGAGGTGGTAGAGCATGGCCCAGCCTCGGAGTCAGAAGTTCAAAGTCTCTCCAGTGGTGAGTACAAGAAGGGGCCGTGGTTCTGTTACGTAAGCTGTTCCAGGGAGCTGGGGCGGAGGGTGCTGGAGCTTTAGAAAGAAAAAGCGACAGGTCCTGGGCCGGGGTGCACGGAGGGCGGGCAGGGAGCGAAGGAGCCCCGTTAGCTGGTTCAGTCGATATGGGGGTGGCAAGAGTGCACAGTGCAGGCTTGCAGAGGAGGCGGTTGGGGCCTGCAGAGCCCACCCTTGCCCTGCTCCGAAACTGGATGTGCCGAGGGCGTCAGCCGCCCCCACCTGCCTGCCCTGAGTAAGGGAGGCCCCAGTAAGCTGGCCCTTCAGAGTGACCCTGCTGTCCTCGCCTGCTCTCCAAGCTTTCTAATCCCTCCTAAAGCCACAATCCCAATTGTCCTTGTGGTGAGCTATCTCTGGGGACCCGAGTGCCCACTTCTTGTCATCCTAACCTGCCTTTTGGAGCGCTGCTGCCCAGGGACAGCGGGCGGAGAATCTGGATGAGCTCTGGCCGAGACAGCTGGAGATGGGCAGACCCCTTGATACCTTTATTCACTTTTCTTTTCACAGCCCAAGACCGTAAAAATCCAATAGGGGTAGGAAAGGCTGCCAGAAACCTGCTGCATCTCACTGACCATAAGCCCATGAAATTAATATCGATTCTCAGCCTTGGAGGCTGGCTCTTTTATTTATTTTTTTTAACTTTACAAAAGATGAACATTCTATTTGGCTTTTCTCTTCCCTTTAAAGATAAGCCGTTCCTCACAGGGGCAGCATTCTGGGAAGCCGCATCTCGATCCACTTCGCAAACAATGCATTTTTTTTTCTATGGAGAAATGCCAGGCGTGGTTTGGTGCAAAGGGCTTCTCTGTAAGCCATCGGCAGGATTAACGTGGTCTGGCCCCTCTGCTGCTCAGAGGGTCCGCCATCTGCTCACCACTGCGTTCCACAGCCGGCAGCGAAGGTCAGTTTGCTCCGAGGCCCCACCCATCAGGGCAGGAGGGGTCCGGGTACTGCCTTTCATATTTCTTAGACAAGTCCTCCACAAACGGCCTCCTGCCAGCCCCTCAACACTCAGGGCTCCCATGGGATCTGTGACCACACCTGGGGCTACACCCTGTAGTGCCTGTGCGTCCTTGACCTGGCTGCCTCCCCGGCCTCATCTCTGCCCTCCCTGGCTGCTCACGCCACGCAGTCACGCAGCCACACTGGTCCCCTGGCTGCTGCTTAACACCCCAGGCACACTCCATCCTGCTGCAGGGCCTTTGCACTTGCGATTCCCCTGCCAGAGAGCCTCCCCGTCCTTGAGAGCCCTGTGACTCAGGCTTGTATCAGAGGTCATCTCATCACAGGCCTCCCAAGCATCCCGTCCACCAGCTCCCTCCTTCTTGAGCCCCTTGCCCTGCTCTGTTTCCCAAAGGCTCCTAGGACTGCCTGACGTGCTCTTAAAGAGCCACCTATTTGTGGGCTCTGTCCTCCCACAAAATGTGAACTCCCTGAAGGCAGGACCTTTTGTTCCAGCTGAAGTCCCAGCACTCAGCACAAAAGTGGCTCCATAAAAATGTGTGGAGCGAATGAGTAACTTTGGTCGGGAAGGAGCTAAGAACTGTACAGATACTGTTTCTGATGTCACGCTCAGGATCCACCGTATAAATGAGGAGAAGAAGGCCTCGGGAGACGTGACCCTGCCAAGGGCACCTGGCTAGCAAGTGGCAGAGGTGGACTCCCCCCCAGGCCTTCAGACCCCAGAGCCCCATCCACCTCACCATGGCCAACCGGCCCTGAGCACCCCGGGGCCGCTCCCCGGCCTTGGAAACACCCCACCCCTCACCTCCTATCTCCCCCCAGGAGACTGTGCCCGTGAACAGACCCACTCTTAATTGGTTTTCTATCCCCGGGGCAGACACACTGAGGGAATGCAAAGCCACTGTCTCCATGAAGGACCCCAGGCCCGTGGCCTGACTTATCACATCCCTCGCTGTCACCCACAGCAGAGAGCCCTCTGGATGCCTTCGCTCTAAAGATTACGGACGAGACTGCCTCCTCTGATGGACTTTGAGCCCTGAAGAGGGAATCGGGGCCCAGACACCTCCGAGTCCCCACTTGGCCCTGATCTCACCGCACGTGGACTCAGCAGACCCAGCAGAGCCGGCCCGCCCGCCAGACCCGGAGGCCCCACTGCCACGATCCTGAGAGCAGCCAGCGCAAGCTGTTCCCCACTCCTGAATGGCTGCGCTTCCTCCCAAGAGGCGGTCACCAGGAGGATTTTGCCCTCCAGGGGACATGTGGCAATGTCAGGAAATTTTGGTTGTCACCACTGGGAGATGGGGGAGGTGCTACTCCACCCCTCACTCCTCTAGTGGGTAGAGCCCAGGGTTGCTGCTCAACATCCTACAGTGCACAGGGCAGCTCCGCTATAAAGAATTATCCAGCCCTGGCCAGTGTGGCTCAGTTGGTTGGAGCATCATCCCATAAACTGAAAGGTCACGGGTTCTACTGCCAGTCAGGGGGCACGTGTAGGTTGCAGGTTTGATTTCAGGTCAGGGCACATGCCTGGGTTGCAGGTAGGATCCCTGGTCAGGGCGTGTGTGAGATGCAACCAGTTGACATTTCTCTCTCTCTCCCCTCCTCTCTCTTTCTAAAGTCAATAAGCATGACCTAGGGTGAAGATTAAAAAAGAACTATCCAGCCCACAATGTCAACGGTGTGGGACTCAGAAACCCCAGTGCAGATTCTCAGGAAGGCAGGCTTAGCTCCTGGAAACCAACACGGCTTAATAGGAAGATCCCAGAGGTGCAGGAGAGCAGCCCCGTCACCCCAGGTCATTGTGCCACTAATGGAGTGGCCCAGCTGGCGAGGGCAGGGGTCCAGGACCTGCTGCCCGTCTACAAAGAAGACGGCCCCGGGTAGAGAAAGTGGGAGCCAGCCCTGGGACCCTCACAGCTGTGAAAAGGCCCACCGGAACAGCAACGTGCCCAGGCACCCCACCTGCCTTTCGAGGGCTCAGGGAACAGCCACAGACCATCGGCTCCGGCTTGCCCCAAACTACGCCGCCTGCGCCTGACACTGTCACTGAGTGCAAACAGAACAGAGGATGTGGAAACTTAACGTGCGTGTTTGCAATTCCAGCTACTTCAGAAGAAGGGTAGAAAGAAACAGATGAGACAGGCCGAAAGTTGCCAAACGTCACCACTGTGCTAAGCCCCTCCCGAGCAACCCTCTTGCTCCTGCCCTGGCTGCCCCAGGCATGCCTTCCTTACGGCAACTTGCATGTCGGCTTGTGGTGGCTTTTGTGTGTATGTCTGTCCCCACCAGCCCCAAACTGTGTCCCAGATTCATCTTTATATCCTCGTTCCCAGTACAGTGTCATCAGGGACACAGAAGATATCAATTCTTGTTTGCTGAGTGAATGAATAACTAAATGAGCAGCCCGTTCTGGAAGGTGAATGGCGCAGCCACGCATGACTTCCCCTTTGATCCCTTGGCAATTTAACAGCTGACTCTGAAGAGCAGGGCTTTCTCATGGTGATGGCCTGCGAGGGCCACTGGGGGAAGGGAGAGCCCAGGGCCACCTTTGACACTTATCACATAACAAAGAAACAGGGCCCGCCCACTGAACAGGCAGGCCCCAAGGTGCTGTTCCACCCCCAAATTACCTCTTCAAGGATGAAATCTTTCCCTGCTGGTATCGGATTGCTCCTCCTAGAGAGAAAAACCAACAGGTCGGAAAAGCAGATCTTTGCCTCTTGGGAAAGATGTTAGATTCGGGGGGGAGGGGGTTCAGTTTTGCCCCATCCAGGGAACAGACTGAATACCATAACTGTCAACTCAGCTCAGCTACAGAGGCCCAGGAGGGCACGAAGGCGCCCTAGGCCCTGCCAGGCAGCTTGTGCCAGGCCCCAGGCAGTATGGCCACTCTCTTGCCCCCAGGGTGCCCAACTCCACTCTGACGGCCTCGAGGTGACATGGTGAAGGGGGAGCCCACGACTGTGTCTAGGTCCTATAAGCAAGCATCCTCACCAGAGGGGAGCTCAATTCACGTGGTCTGCAAACTCCATTGCTACAGCTTTGCAGGCCCCTGGGGACTCCACTGGAGCTGGAGCTTCCCAGCCCCCAGCCCCACCCCCCAGAGATCTGCATCCAAGAGGCGCGAGGCCGAAATCCATTCCCTTCAAAACAGGAAAATGCTATTTTTTCCCACAACCCACTGACTGTATTCATTCCAAACCGACAGACTCCGGACATCTACAATTACCTTGGGAATGTTAAAAAGGATAAAAGTAAAGAAAACAAGCCCAAGGCAGCACCTACCCCAGGTGCTGACAGCGTTGTCCACTCCGGAGGGGTTCCCGTGAATCACCCTCTCCCCCTGGAAGGCCCACTTGTTAATTAATTCCAAATCCTCCTCTGTCCACCTGAAGAAAACACAAAAGTTCATCTTTAACACAGTGATGAGTGGGGGCCAATGATGAGTTCGGGCAGCAGAGGCTGGGCTTGGTGGAGACCGAAAGGCAAAGGGGCTTGGGCCCTCGAACTCAGAAAGAAGGAAAACTGCTCAGAACCTCTCCAGCTAAAGCACATACCCTTCCTGCCCTTCCCTCCAAAACCCTCCTGCCCAGCATGGCAGAGAGAGCCCCAGAGTGGGGTTCCAGTCTTACTTTGCCTCCTACTAGCTGAGCAACTCTGGGCCTCCCTCTCCTCATCTGTAGCCCCCAACACATATACAGATACACGACACACAGCCACCTCCCAGTCTGTGGCCTGTGGGCAGGTGTTACCCAGGGGGCCCAGGGCAGCCGGGCCTTCACTGACCGGGGCTATAATCAGTTTATACACTGTCACGAGCAATTTTCTCGAAGCTTCTGTCCTGAATCACGATCTTACCGCAGGACCACCGAATGTCAAGGCTGGAAGGTCACACTTTCAGAAAAAGGGGTTGCCCAAGGCCAACGGCGAGGTAGCAGGCAAACTGTACTGACTTTGCAGAAAACCACTTCCTGGTACCTATAGGTGCCACGCCTCACTTCCTGCTGGATTCTTCCCCGGACAGACAGGCACTGCTACCCAGCCCTGCCCCTCTTCTCCCCGCACTCGGGAACCATCCCATGCGACTCTCGGAGATGCTGGCAGAGGTGAGACATCAGCAGCCCCCAGCTCCACTGTGGCCATGAGGACCAAAGCAATCTTGGCTCAGGCTGAATTCACCTACATTTTAACCTCCCTGTCTCAGAAGAGGAATTACTGGCCGTGACGGAACTCGAACAGGCACGGCGTTTTCAGGGCAGAGGAAGAAAACCTCAATTCAAAGCCAGACTCAGGAAGCGGGGGGGAGTTCCTCGGCCACAGGCCAGCACACCACGTCTGGCACAGAGGGCAGGCGAGCACGGCTCTGGGTGGAAAGCGCCAGCTGTGTCCACCCTGGCAGCCAGCCTGTCCGAGCGGCCTTCTCTGCTGCTGGCTGCCCAAGAGACAAACTCGGCCAGCAGGCCGCCCGACACAGCGCAGCTGGGCCCCCAGGGCTGGGACTGGAGGCCCCCCAGTGGAAGGACCCCCTCCAGCCCCACGGGCAGGGACTTCTAGGTCCAGGGACAAGCCTCAACAAGAAGCTGCAGAGCTGGCTTCTGGGGTCTTGTCCCCAAATCCTGGGGCAAGGCCCATGGCAAACTGCGACATCCCTGTGCTAAGGCGGTTTCTCAGGGTGCAGTCCCCAAGCACAGAATCGTCTACCAGCAGCCCTGTCCTGACAAGCCTCACAGACACACAGTGAGAGAGACCACACACCCTCTGTAGAGACGAGGTCAAGGACCTGCAGGAAAAGAGATGCCCTCATCTGATAGACACGCCTCCTGTGCTTACTTCCTGACACACTGTCACATTCTCCATACCCATCAGATGTGGCCTGGCGCTGCTCGCCTTGGCATCAGTATTACCATTCACAGAGGAGGACGCTGAGGTGGCAAGGGGTACCGCGGCCTGGCCAAGGTCCCACTGTGAATCCATGGCAGGGGCGGCCCAATGCCTCATCTACCCCAGTGCCCTCTGCATGTGGGCTCTGGTTCTCCCTGGGACCCAGAACAGGCAGTTGGGTGAGGGGCAGGGGTTGGGGTGAAGAGCTCAGGCTCTGCACTTAGAATGCCTGGGTTTGAAGCCCACTCTGCTGCCACTAGCTGTGTGGCCTGGGCCAGCCTCTCTGTTTGGCTTCTTTGTCCCTCAGCTTCTGTAAAATGCCATGTGACACCTCTCACCTCACAGGTTGGTAGTGGGCTCTTGGCAGGAGAACTCAGGACAGGGACCACGGGAAGGACAACGAGCAGGGAGAGGGCCGTGAATACCTGTTGGTGGCCTCCCCGTCCTTCAGCGGGTTTGGAATCTCCTCGCACAAGGTCAGGAGGGCAGCCGCCAGGCATGTGGAGTAGGCGGCGCTGGAGCCCAAGCCGGCCCCGGTGGGCAGCTCCGACCACACCGCGATGTCCAGGCTGGGCAGGGCCCTGAAACACACACAGCGGGGTGCACCACGTGACTCTCAGAGGGTGGGCACGAGATTCATTTGAACCGCTATGTTGTCCCACCGGAGCTCTTCCTAAAAGTGCCTCACGGACCACCAACCACTCCTCTGAACTCCTTCCTGCTCCCGCCACGAGCCCTGGGGGAGCTTTTCCATGGCCACGCTCGCAGAACAGATTGGCCCCCTGCCCGGGGCAGCTCTGCACCTCTCCCCACAGAGATTCCCGCCCATCTGGCAAGGCCCATCCCAGATAGCGTTCCCACTGGGAAGCTCCCCCGGAAGGACACCTAGGGGTCGGCCTCCATCTACCTTTTCAGACTACACAGGGCTACCCTGCCCCACCCGGAGCCTCTGAAAGGCGCTCTCTGTCTCTTCGGAAGGGGACAGGCCCCCTTCAGGTTGACAATCTGACAATGGACAGCACATGCTGAGACCTTTATAAATGTGTCCTCAGCATGTCACCTGGCACCCAGGGCCACCCAGTGCCACTTAAGCTGCATCTGCTGCATGACTAAAAAATGGTTCTGGAACAAAAAATTATCGTGACAACTCGCTGTGCGCCAGGTCCCATGCCAGTCCCCTTTATCTGCAGTCAACCACTGGACAATGAGAGGGTTCAGGACTCTGACCCCACGCAGTTGAAAATCTGCATATAAATTAGGTTTGCCCTCTGCATCTGTGTACGTGACACCTGAGAACTGACTGTATATTTATTGAAAAACAAAAATCCACATATAAGTGGACCTGTGTAGTTTAAACCCAGGTTGTTCAAGGGTCAGCTGTATAGTATTTTTAATCCTCCAATAGTTTTCTGAGAAAAATAAGAATAGTAATTATTATTATAATGGCCAAGAGTTCCCTAGCAACATGCCAGGCTCTATGTCAGGCCCTTTAGATACATCAACTCATTCAACCTCCCAAGAACCCCTACAAGATAAGTACTATTACTACCCCATTTTACAGATGAAAAAACTGAGACTCAGGATGGGTAAGAACCTCAAGCAAGCCCCTAGGTGGCCATCCTGGGATATGAACCCATGTAGTCTGACTCTCAGTCCATGCTCCCTATCGCCATGTGCCACCTCCTCAACAGGACTGTCACCCTCCAAGAGCTGGCTTCCCCAAGGGCACATAATCCAGATCTCATCATACGGTGCACTGTGGATACAGGCTTCACCCCCACTAATCACGGTGTTCCCCTGGAGCCTGTGGGCTGTGGAACAGCGGTGTCCCTGTAGACATGGTGTGGGAGGAGCCACGCAGTGGACCCAAGAATGGAATCTGGGTCAGGTTCTACTGAATTGAGGAGGCAGAGAAGGCAGTATGGGGTTAAGAATGTCAGCATGAACGGCCTGGCTGGTATGGCTCAGTGGACTGAGCTCCGGCCTGTGAACTGAAAAGTCATTGGTTCGATTCCCGGTCAGGGCACATGCTTGGGTTGCAGGCCAGGTCCCCAGTTGGGGGTGTATGAGAGGCAACTGATAGATCACATTCATGCTTCTCTCCTTCTCCCTCCCTTTCCCTCTCTCTAAAAATAAATAAATAAAATCTTCTTTAAAAAAAAAAGATTTTACTTATTTTTAGAGAGAGAGAAGGGGAGGGACAAAGAGAGGGAGAGAAACATCAATTGGCTGCCTCTCGCACGCCCCCAACTGGCGACCTGGCCCGCAACCCACATGTGTGCCCTGACCAGGAATCGAACCAGTGACCTTTGGTTTCTCAGGCTGGTACTCAATCCACTGAGCCACACTGGCCAGGGCTCTTCTTTTTGTTTTTTAATTCAGCATTAGGATTAAAGTGAACTGAGTTGAACCCCAGCTCTATCATTTACTAATTAGCTGCACGGCCTTAAGTGACTAATCTCTGAGTCTCAGTTTCTCCCTAGCGAAATGAAGACAGGGCCCCTCTCGCAGGGTTGCTGTGGATATTGAAAGCAGACCATGTACAAAGTGTCTACCACAGTGCTTGGCACATAGTGGGGCAGCTGGTGGCCGCTGTGATTAGAAACCTGGAAGGGAGCGCGTGCATTCTCCAGCAGCCCAAACTGGAGAAACCCTCACCCATTTTCCGGGGGAAGCTGAATCAGGACTCCTTCCCCAGGCCACGCACACACCTCTGCTTCCGGCAGATGGACAGGTACAGGAAAAGGAAGGCCAGCACGGCCGGACGCTCGTGGTTGCCACAGTCCGCAGGGAAGTCTGCCACCTCCTTCAGCCTCTCCAGTGTCTCTGGCGTGGGCACCTCGATGTCTCCTTGCTCTGTGCCAAGAGCAAACCAGTACACACAGACACGTCAGAGCACTGCAGGTGCTTTCAGAGACCACACGACACAGAGAACTATGCAGTCACAGAGGCCGCAATCTGCATGCACACGCATTCGCGACCCGAGCACCACGGTGAGCCTGCCAGCGGATTTCACAGGAAGACTGGGTTTGGGTCGTGACTGTGATCCCGCCTGGCTTTCTGGGACTTAACCTCCCTGCACCTTGGTTTCCCTCCTTGGTAAACAGGGAAAACAACAGAACCTCCACACAAGATCGTCATGAAATAAAGTAAAACAAGGTCCATAAAATCCTTAAGGTCCACAGCTTCTGGCACATAGTAAGTGCTTCATTAATTGTAGTTTGAAACACACATACACACGAGAAGTAAAAGCTAGCTCGTTCACTCAAAAGCCTGGGGTTGACCTCCACTGTACAAAACCGGTCCCAAAGGCAATACTACATTATTCCCAAAATACTTCCCTCTCCCAAAACATAATTAGAGAGAACAGGACACTCGGATAAAACCAGTGAACACAAAATATGGAGATTTGCTCGGGCAGGAGGGAAAGGCCTCATGACAGCTTCTCCCGTGCCTGTGAGGGGCTGGGGCCCTTGCATGCCAGACACTGAGAATGCAGAGCGAGTCCCACGGGCTTACCTCGACAAATCACTCCCTGCGTGTGAGTCAGCCTCTCAGGGCCTGAAACCAAGCTGGGTGTGCCTGGGTCGGGAAACCTCAGGGTGGGGCACATATTAAGGGCTGCGTGGTGACTGAGTTAATTACATATTAGAGGCAGCAAGGCCCATAACAGTGTCACTGAGAGCCCAGGCACTTCTGAGCTCTGGGATGGAGAAGAAATGTTCATTAAGAGCCCGGACTTTGGACTGTAGGGAGATCTGGGTCTGAATCCTGTCCATATCACTGACCAGCTGTGTGACCTGAGCGACTTGGCCCCTGAACCTCAGTGTTCTCATCCATAAAAAGGGGATGAGTAACCCCACACACTTCCAGGGAAGGCTGGAATTCTAAGAGCGCTAGCATACCTCGTTCCGTGTCTGGCACACATGCAGGCCCAACACACGCTCACTGTGTTTATTACCATTAGGAGGCAACTAAAGAACGCCGCAAGAAAACCAGTGGCAGATCCTTGCAGCCAAGTAGAAAGGCTCAGATTCCCTTTGTCTCCTTGGAGATTGAACTAACAAGCCCTCCTGTACACGCAGCCCCAGGCCCACCTCTGACCCTGCTGCATCCTCA
>PVKM010042952.1:0-12657 GCA_004027735.1 Carollia perspicillata
TGATTTCTCAAAAGAAACCTTGCAGGCAAGAAGGGGCTAGAAAGAAGTATTTGAAGTCAAGAAAGGCAAGGACTTATATCCAAGATTACTCTATCCAGGAAAGCTATCATTTATAATAGAAGGGCAGATACAGTGCTCCCTGGATAAGGTCAAGTTAAAGGAGTTCATCATCACCAAGCCCTTATTATATGAAATGTTAAAGGGACTAATCTAAGAAAAAGAATATAAAATCTGAATAGTAAAATGACAAAAAACTCACAACTATCAACAACCAAACCTCACACACACACACACACACACAAACTAAGAAAACAACCAGAACAGGAAAAGAATCACAGAAATGGAGATCACATGGAGGGTTATCAACAGAGAGGAAGAGGGGGAGAATTGGGGAAAAGGTACAGGGAATAAGAAGCATAAATGGCAGGTACAACATACACAGGAGGAGGTTAAGAATAGCATGGGAAATGAAGAAGCCAAAGAACTTATATATATGTACAACCCACAGATGTGAACTAAGGTGAGTGAATGATGGTGGGAGGGGCATACAGTGCAGAAGGGAATAAAAGGGAGAAAAAATGAAACAACTGTAATAGCATAATCAATAAAATATATTTTTTAAAATAGACTTTTTAATTAAGTACAACCAGGTAGCCAGTCAAAAAAAGATTAACTGGATCCATCCCTCAGAGACTATACCAAAATGAACTCCAAATGTATCACAGACTTAAATGTAAGAAAATGAAACCATAAAAAATACTGGAAAACTTCAGGACAGAAAAAAATCAAGGCCTTTATAACCATGAATGGGAAGTTCTTTTTAATTAAGACTAAAAAATCAGTAGTTGTTAAAAAAAAAAAGATGGGCATATGCTATTTTAAACATATAAAAATTTAAAATGCCACCCTGGCTGGTGTGGCTCAGTAGATTGAACACTGGCCTGTGAACCAAGCGGTGGCTGGTTCTTTTTCTAGTCAGGGCTCATGCCTGGTTTGCAGGCCAGGTCCCCAGTAGCAGGCGAGTGAGACATGGCCACGCATGGATGTTTTTCTCCCTCTCTTTCTCCCTCCCTTCCCCTATGTCTAAAAATAAATAAATAAAATTATTTATAAATAAATACATAAATAAATTTATTTGCAAATAAATAAATATTAAAAATGCATATATGGCAAAGACATCATGAGCTATATGAATATTAGACTATATTAGGGAATTATTGTTCGATGTTTAGGGTGTGTTAATGATATAACTGTATACGAGTACGAGAATGTCCTCCTTTTAGGAGGTCATGCTAAAGTGCTGGGGTTTCAAGATATACTGTCTTATGTATGCAGTGCTCATGCTCACATATGTGTGTGATCACACAGCCTCACACAGGCACAGCTAAGGCAAAGGTAGGAACTCCTATCAATGGTAAACTTAAGGGGTGGATATATAGGTGATTTTAATGAATCACCTATGTACTAAACAACACTGTTATTTTGATGATTTACTTATTCATAATCAAAAGTTGAAAAAATACCATAAGCAAAGTCAAAAGGCAAGTGACAAACAGAAAACTAGTTGTAGCTCATATCATAGACAAGTGTTAATCTTTCCAATCATAAAGAACTTCTGTAAATTAAGGAGAAAAATTCCAATAAACCAATGAAAAAATGGACAAAGACATAACTAGTTCACACAAAAAGAAATATGACAGATGACCTTGCTGGTAGGAGGGCAAAATGGTAAGATGACAGTGGACACGTATTTTATATTTATCAACACAATAAATGCATTTACGTTTGACCTAACAATCTTGACTTCCGGGAATTTACACTGTGGCTACTCCTGCATACCTATAGAATAACAGACTTCCAAGTTGACTTATTGGAGCATTGTTCACTACAGTGAAAGACTAATAACAATGCAGGCGTCCACCTGCGTGGGCCGGTGAAAGGAACCTTGGCATAGCCACCCACAGAACATTAGGTATCTCTGAAAAGGAAGCTACCTGTGGACTAAGGGATGCATCAGCAGTGTACAATGTTACGTAAAAAATATCTGGTGCTTTTGTTTATAAAAAGAAGAATATATACTTTTTATTTCTTCTTCTACAATGAAACACTAGAAGGACACAGCATACGCATATGTTCCCCCTGCCTAACACACACAAACTACCTAAAGTAGTTACACTAGGGAATGGGTTTGGGGAACAGGAAGACAGAGGTGGGAGGAAGACTGCTCGGTGTCTACCTTTTCATATCTTTTTTCTACTTAAGCCATGTTGTATTGCCTATTCAAACAATAAAATTTAACTTTAAAAAAGTCCTCAAGGATTTCTGATTACTTAAATGTTGATTGATGATACTTGTTTTAAAGATTATTCTGTGATTTGCCTGGTCAACACCTTGATTCCCAACATTCTCCATGACCTCAGTCATCTCTTTTAAATTGTGCAAGTTAACAAGCCAACTACTTAACTGGTGAGTTTGATCCTTGTGCAGAGCTAATCTCAATAATTCAGAACAACAACAACAAAAAGTTCTTTCTTTAGGAACTAGCAACAGAGGACTTGCTCTAAATGATCCCATGAGCTCTCCCACAAGGTTCTGCTTGTGTAGACAAAGTCTAGCTTCTCCCAGGTGCCTCTGGGTACTATCCATCCCAGGAAGCTCATAAATTCTCCTTTCCAGATAATTCATAAACAAACATAAAGGTGAGAAAATCCACAGTGCAAGACTACTGGCTGCTGTTCAAGATGGGTGGAAATCAGCATTGCTCCACATGCGTCTCCTCCAAAACCCAACACAAAACACATCCCACCCTCTGGAGCCACCCAGATGCCAGAAGGCCACACGTACTGACTATTCGTGCCAGTCTCTTTGTAAGAGAGAACAGCCAGAGTGTTTGAAATGGCTACACTGTGTGCAACGAACTCCAGGAACTGTCTGAAACCCACCACCTTCTCCCAGGAGCTAGTTGCTCACCATGAAAACAGTACTTTGCAGAAAGTAGCTGCCTGCCGAGAGGCCCTTCCTGGACTGCTGTGCTGCCTCGGGAGGTGCTGTGGTGGGGAAAGCTGCTCAGGCAAGTCTGCCGAGTGTCTGAGTACTGAGGCCGAGTGTCTCCCAGTCTCCACACATTTTGACATCCTACAGCATGATTTTGTGCAAGTGAAATCAGCTCAGAAGAGGAAAAAAAAAACTGTTCGGTAAGAGCACATACAGCCTGAAGTGATTGTGGAAAGGAGGAGGGGCATTTACTTGGAGAGTGGTGGCTTTGGGCTGTCTGTAGGTCAGTGGGCTGCTGGGCTGCCATAGAGGCAAAGGCTAAGGCAAAGGCTAAGGCAAAGGCAAAGCCGACTCATGATGACAGTTGCCCTGTGGCTCACTGCTCAGTGCCAGCACACAAGGCCTCTGAGCATGTGGTCTGGACCATCACCCAACTTTGCCACCAGCTTCAGGATGAACCATTGCTGCGTTCTCGGTTTCTGCCCAGGGACCAGGACAGGCACAGACTACCTGCCCCTACAACAAACCAGCCTCAACAATTTTTCTTCTTCAATACATCTTCCGAAATCCTGTGGCCTTTTCCTCCTGTGCCTTTGGCTTTTTCTGTTTTCCTTTCACAAAATAAAATTATATAGGGCAATAAAATATTTAAAAACAGAAAATGAGACCTCAGGTTTTCCCAAATCAGGTAGTGTTAGTGTCAAATTGTTATTCAGAGCCTTTCTGAAGAAAGCTCCAGGCTATGAAACGGACTGTAAGGAGAGGGCTGTTAGTCCTGGCCCTGGCTCCTGCAGAACCAGAGCTCTTACTGACTGGTGGTCACACATTGATGGACTATTGAAGGTGTGGAGGACACTGAGGACAGCAGCAGGCAACCTGCCACTTACCTCCGTGACTCTGATGTAGCCACAGATATCTGCCTCCATCCTCGTTTCTAACAGCGATTACTTTCTCCAGGGCTCTAAGTACAGGTTCCTTGTCAGGCATGACAGAGGTCAGGGTGTGGGGAGACCTGAATGACATCAGGGCCAAGAGGGGTGCCCTTCTCCCCAGTTATGACAAAAATGTTCAATGAACATGACTGAAGGGTTAACGTTCGTTCCTGCTGTTGCTGTAGCATCGCCTCCAAAGGTTCTTCTCTGATTTGTTTCATACTCCTAAATTTGCTTGTGCTTGAAAATTGCCAAGTCCTGATGAGTTTGTCTGTCTTGTTTCCCTTCCTTTCCTGTTACATACATATAATGAAGTACAGAGAGTCTTGGTTTTCAACAAGGAAAAAATGACCCTTTGACTAAGGTTTTGTTTTAGCCAGACTGAGAGTGTAGCCTTGTGTGGAATGTATGTGGGAGTGTGTCAGGGTGAGGCTGTGTGTTAAATGTGCAAGTGTGTAGTGTGAGTATATGTTGGACGTGAGTGTGTGGTGGGTATGTGTCAAGGGACTGTGTGTGGGAATACAAGCGTGTATGTGTAGGGTGAGTGGGTGTTCTTGTGTGTCAGTGTGTGCAAGTGTGTGGTGTATGAGTGTGAATGTGTTTATGTGTTGGGTGTGTGTAACAGAGAAAGAGACAGAGAGAGAGAGAACTTCTCTTGTGTGACTGGGTTAAATTTTGAATTCCCGGTGAACTGAAGCCAACTAATTCAAATGAAGAATTTCTTTCTTCATTGACTCAAGAAAGACTTAATAGCTCTGGCAGAAACTCTCCAAAAAAATTTTACCTTTGGGCATACATGGCCCAGCACCAGACAAGAAGTTTCAGCCCCAAAGAATTTGGCAGAAAGTTATGAGCAAGTGAATAAAGCAGCTGTGAAATGTGACTCCACTGCTCCCTATAACCAGCC
This sequence comes from Carollia perspicillata, assembly GCA_004027735.1. Lineage (NCBI taxonomy): Eukaryota > Metazoa > Chordata > Mammalia > Chiroptera > Phyllostomidae > Carollia > Carollia perspicillata. The sequence goes on from PVKM010042952.1 coordinate 4,834, forward strand.
AGCTGTTCCTGCCGACAGCAGGAAAGGCCACTTATGCAGCAGGGGAGGCCACTTGTGCAGCCTTTGTCCAGGCAACATCAGCAGGGACTGGCTTGCCTGGCTTGGTGGCTGCAGAATCAAATCCCATAAAGGGGTTTGTGAGCTTATGTTGAGCAACCTTTATGGAAATAGCAAAGACTGCAAACTTCATAGAAAAGTCTGTATACATGTCCTAAGGCCTTTTCCTTTACTTAGAACCTTGCATGCTCAAATTACCATGATAATCCTCCCAATAAATACACACATATAAGAGCATTTTTGTCATTAAATTCATGGTGAGAATTTGTAATGTTCCAGAACATCTGCCAATACACAACACGAAATAAATGGAAAGTGAGGCCATTTTCTAGGTAACATGGAACCCCAAAATACTAGTGGCTGAATTATCTAGATAAAGCACTGAAATATATGCCACCAGCTCAGTTAGTCAGGTCGATTCTTCACTTCAATTTGCAGGTGTCATTAATTCCCCAAATAATCAAAAAGAAAAGTTATTCTAAAAAGTCAGAGTATAAAAGTGACCTCATATCTATTCTGCTTTGTTGAGTAGTTATTGCTGTTTCTTTTAAAATTGCCATCACTGTTCAAGAAACGTTTATTGAGCATCTGTTCTAAGGAGACCAAAGTGAGTAAGAAGCAGATGTTGTTTATGTGACAATTATAATGAATAAAGGCTACTTGTCCTACCCGCCTTCCACAAGCCAGACACTGTCCTAGTGCTTTACTGTCACTTTCACTTAAGCCCCCAAAGTGTAGCCAGTTACATTAAAAAAAAATCTTCCCCAAACAATGCCAGTAACATCAGAATTATTATTGTTCAGGGAAACCTGTAAACTTCCAGTGTTGGGTACAGAGTGAGTAGTTGAGAACTGACTGGTAGCTGTAATGGTTACTATTTAATTATAAATGCAAGACCTCTTTTTAATTGACACAGGAATCTCATTTACTCCATTGCCTAGTACCTAAACCATACTTGGCACATACAAGATGTTTACTAAGAATGTTTTCATGCTTTTCTCACCTACGGAGATGACCAATACTGAGCTTCAAATTACACAAAGTAAAAGAGGGATGTGGAGAATGTTTTAAAGTTATTTTCATTATCCATTTGTTGCACACATGATGATATCTCCATAAGAAATGCAAAAAGAAAAGGAAAAGCTGCAGTATTTCAGCAGCAATAGCAAAAAGATTGGTACCAGTTGGGTCCAAAGAGCAGTGTGCTTCTGGGAGGCACTGTCCAAAAAATTTGTATTTGGTAACTGAGGTTGAGATGGTTATTGATGCAGCATGAAAAACAAGGTCCAAGGGAAGTCACTCTAGTTTCTCTTTTCTTTCAGCAACTCTAAGTCCCATTCACCTTTTCATCACCCACCCCTAATTCAGCCCCCATTCACAGTCAGTGCTCAGTAACTGCATCTTGCAAAATCACATACAGAGAGCAGCATGTCCATGTCAGCACCTACAGTCCAAGAACAAACCCCCAGTAGTACTGAGAGAAAAAGAAGGAGCACATCGGTTCACTTACCCATCATGGTCTGCCCCCACCGCCGCCATCTGACTGCCCCCTGCCCCGGGGGAGCAGCGGAGAGCCCGCATGCCAGCACAGCTCCTCTGCTGCAGATACGCCCCCATAGTCTGTGTGCCCTGGTCTCTACAGCACTGCTCCCCTGGAGGACACCCAGGGAACAGTGGTCTGGAAGATAGTTCCCCGGTCCACAACGTGTGGGACACACTACATGTGTACCTCATGGCATTTTAAAGTGTACATTAGCAGCTGAAGGCTCCGAGAAAGGCTGCAGCAGAGGAGCAGATGTGACTTTGCTCCGAATTTCTGGAATTTATCCAATTGCATCATCTACATCAGTAGCGCTCTATGGCACTCATGGTGCCATAGAGGGAAAGCTTCATAATCTCATTTTGGAGAAAATTGGTAAGCTTTCTTTGTCATAAAAATATGAAAAGGATGCTTGAAAGTGATCCTTCACTTAAAATATTTTTCCCAATAAAGCTCCAAAGGCCAAGAACACCATCTCCAAGTAAGATAATTTACACCTCCTAGTACATTGCATACACTCATATTCAATAGTTCAACAATCTCGTCTTTAGAACATCCCAAAACTCTCACTGGTGACTGGCAAAGGAGGCTAATACCAGGCCAGTCACATCCAGAAATGTAAAGGGTATCTGATGAGTGACTTTTCTGATGGGTATAGAAAGAAGAGACAGAAAGGGATCATTAACTTCCATTGGAGAGAAAGGTAAAGTTATTTTCAAACTATGAGTCTTTATTAACAAAACTCTGTATAAATACAGTTAATTTTTTAAATGTGAATTGTGCCCTGGCTGGTGTGGCTCAGGGGACTGAGTGCCAGCCCATGAACCAATCTGATTCCCAGGCTAGAGCACATGCTTGGGTTGCTCCCCTTTCTCTAAAATTAAATAAATAAAATATTTTTAAAAATAAAATGAGAATTGTTTTTACATTGACATTAGATAAGACCAAAAATTAACTTCCTAGATAACACAATAATCATTACCCAGAGTCAACAGATCTTAAAAATGCATGTTGAATTTAGCAATGTACTTGTACAGTTGATCCTCACAATTCACAGATTCCGTGTCTGAGAATTCTCCTTCTTGATAAAAAGTTACTTGTAACCTGAAAGTCAATACCTTCATTGTTCTGCAGTCATTCATGGATATACGCAAACAGCAAAAATCAAAGTCTCCCTACGTGTTCCCAGCTGAGGATGAACTGGGCTCTGGCTCCTTGGTTCAGCTCTGACACTGTAAATAAGTATCCTTCTCATGGTCTATTTAGCACCCTAGTCTTTGAACTTTGTGTTTTTTGGTGGTGATTTTGCTCTTTAAAATGGCCCCTACACAGAGTGCTGAAGTGCTGTCTAGTATTCCCAAGGACAAGAAGGCTGTGATATGCCTTAAGGAGAAAATACCTGTGTTAATGAACTTCATTCAGGCGTGAGTTACAGCGCCATCAGCCCCGAGTTCAGTGCTACTGAATCAGTTATACTATAAATGAGGTGCCTCTGAACAGAAACACACAGAAAGCAAGCTTATGTACTGATCACTTAAAAAAATATTGTGCACAGAGGCACACAGAAACCCAACCCTGTATTTCCCCCAGGAGCAATGGTCCAGTGTTTGCTAGTTCAGAGTTCATGGTAATGTTACAGAGCTTAACATCCGTAAAGAATGAGAATCACCTGTATTATATTTGGGGAACAGCAAGCAAAGTTTCCTTCAAGAAAGTCTTACTGAAGTTGAACAGGATGGCTTCAGGAAGCTGACCAAACTGCCCATCAGTCTGTGGTCTGCAAGATGGCACACCTTTGGATAAGCCCAGAGCCTCAGGCAGCAGCTGGGTGGCCCTCGCTGGCAGAGCACAGGAAAACGTGCTGTTGGAATGACATCTGCAGCTAGTGTGCTGACTCAGGGCTGTGTGTAAATCTGTTTTACTCCTACCCTCAGCAAAGTTTGCTTTCAAGCCCTGGTTGAAACAACCAAAAGATGCCCTGGAAGGTAGAGTTTATTCAGACCTTGACTCGGCTGGTCTAAATTTTTCTTATCTGAGCTCTTTTAAAGTTAAGGTCTGCTGTGTTTAAAGGTATCATGATAATCAAGCACAACTGTAATTACAAGCTCATAAAAATTTGCTGACATCATCAAACATTTTCGGACATTGTAGCTTCACCCTCTCCTCCAAGGAATCTAGGAGAGCCCTGGCCGATGTGGTTGGGCATCGACCCGCAAAGCAAAAGCTCATCAGTTTGGTCCCCGGTTGAGGCGTGTACAAGAGGCAACTAATTGATCGATGTTTCGCTCCCTTTCTTTCTCCCTCCCTTCCTCTCTCTCTAAAATGAGAGAGAGAGACTCTAGGAGATCTAGATCATTGCTTGATGAGGCCTCAGTGGGCTCTTGTCCCAGCTGTATCACCCACAGGCTGCCTTACCTGGCTTGACGTACCACTTCCACTGACTCCAGAAAATACTCACTAACATGTAGGAACTGCTTGGTCCCCATGACAAGGCTCACGGACAATGTCAGCTGTTGCATTTCAACTGTCATGCAGTTTCACAGCAGCCAAAGTGGCCCACATTCAGGTCAGAAGGAAGACAAGTTCACTATCTATGTACCTGTTTCTTTCCAGCACACTCTGTGACCCCTCTACACAAACACACACAGAGCCTTCAGCAAGATTAATTGTCTTCTGTTTTCCAGAAAGTACATGCTCCTAGAGTCAGCCCATGAAGAGAAAGTTACAGCCAAATAACTCTGATTTTACAGTATATTTGGTAGAAAATACATACCTAAAATAAGCCTTTTTGATCAGGCTCCCCCAACCCCTGAGGTGCGGCATGCTTGTTTCATGACATGACCATTCTACAGCTATGAAGACATGTGTTTATACAATGAACTAGCACACTTTTCCTTTGAACCAATGACAAGATCCTTGGGCAATTCTGAGAGCTGTGCCGAATGTACGCAAGGTGCGAAGTGATTCACTAGAGATTTTGGTTGGCTTGTGCAAACACGCGAAGGACACAAGAGAAATAGGCACAAACACCATATCCTCAGCTTCATCTGTCCCTGAAAACCATGGGAAATTTACCCGTGGAAATGAGACGAAGTAGTGAGCACTCTCGATAGACAAATGGAGCTGAGAGTAACCCCCCCTGAAGAAAAACAACAAACTTTATGTTCTTCCAGAATAAATTACACATCTTGCCGAGCTCATAAAGACTTTTTGTATAGAGGACCTCTGGCCAAGATGGAGGTGTAGATGGAAATGCTGTACCTCCTCACGCAACCAAGATTAAGGTCAACAAAGATTTACAAACGATAACACAACCAAGACACAGAAATCGAACTACGGAAGTCTGACAACCATTCAACCAGACCTGTAAGAGGGGCAGAATTGGCAGTCAGCAGAGAGGGAATGGGCTGGAAAAGGCAGTGTTTGGCAGACCCAGGAATGCTGGGGAGTGTAGGTGGTGTGGAGCTTGCAGACCTGACGCAGGGACGAGATGAGCACAGCACACAGGACGGTTGGCTGACTATGGACACACATTCGTGTTCAGATAAATAAACTAGGTGCTTGTGGGAGGCAGCAGAGGGGACGGAAATCTGAGAGAGCACAGAACAGGTGCCATTGTTCCCTCTCTGACCCTGCCCCCACAGACAGCGTCACAACCCGGTGACTAGGTTGCCCCACCCTGGTAAACACGGAAGGCTCTGCCACCCATATGTAACAGGTGCCACCTGACCACTCATGACTCAAACAGAACAACTCAAAGCCCCAGAGCCAATACTTTTAAGCAACCAAGAGATAGCCAACCTATCAGGTGCACAGTTCAAAACACTGGTGATCAGGATGCTCACAGAACCGGTTGATTTTGGTCACAAATTAGATGAACAAATGAAGGCGATGATAAGTGAAATGAAGGAAAATGCACAGGGAACCAACAGTGATGGGAAGAAAACTGGGACTCAAATCAATGGAGTGGACCACAAGGAAGAAAGAAACAACCAAATAGAAAAGAATGAAGAAACAAGAATTCAAAAAATTGAGAAGAGGCTTAGGGACCTCCAGGACATCTTTAAACATTCTAACATCCTAATTATAGGGGTACCAGAAGGGGAAGAGGAAGAGCAACAAGTGGAAAAGTTATTTGAATGAATAGTAAAGGAGAACTTCCCCAATCTGGCAAAGGAAATAGACTGCCAGGAGCTCCAGGAAGCTCAGAGAGTCCCAAAGAAGGTGGACCCAAGGAGGAACACACCAAGGCACATCATAATTACCTTAGTCAAGATTAAAATGAAGGAGAGAATTCTAGAAGCCGCAAGAGATAAGGGGACAGTTACCTACAAAGGAGTTCCCATCCGACTGTCAGCTGATTTCTCAAAAGAGACCTTACAGTCAAGAAGGGGCTAGAAAGAAGTATTCTAAGTCATGAAAGGCAAGGACCTACACCCAAGACTGCTCTATCCAGCAAAACTTTCATTTAGAGTGGAAGGGCAGATAAAGTGCTTCTCAGATAAGGTCAAGTTAAAGGAGTTCATCATCACCAAGCCCTTATTATATGAAATGTTAAAGGGACTTATCTAAGGAAAAGAAGATAAAAAACAGGAACAGAGAAAGGACAACAAACTCACAGTTATTAACATCCACAGCAAAAACAAAAGCAGACTAAGTGGACACCTAAATCAGGAGCGGAGCCACAGAAATAGAGAGGTCACCTGGAAGGTTAGCAACAGGGGAGTGGGAAAAGGAGGGGAGGAGAAGGTACAAGAATAAGTAGCATAGATGTGGGGAGAAAATAGACAGGGAGAGGGCAAGAGTAGTGTGGGAAATGTAGAAGCTAAAGAACTTATGACACATGGACATGAACTAAAAGGGGGAGTGTGGGTGGGAGGGGGTGTGCAGGGTAGAAGGGAATGAAGGGGGGAATGGAACAAGTGTAATGGCATAATCAATAAAATATATTAAAAAAGAAAAAAAAGACTTTTTATATAACTTCACTCAGGCACTACCGGGCAGGAAGGGTCTTCAGGGAGATAACCACATCCCCGGGGTGGCAGATGCCCCGGTTCACACCACCTTCCAACACCCAGTGGTGTCTCCACCTGGCACTGCAGCACTGCCCGTCAGGCTGCTCCTGTGTCCCAGCAAACTCCTGTCTCTGGGCTCCTTTTCCCACCCGGGAATCAGACCACAGTGCCAACCTGGGTCCATCAGGGCCATGAGCAGGCAGAGGGGAGCGGGGCCGTCACCCAGACTCCATGGTCGCCGTGGTCACCATGCAAGTCAGTCTCTCACTACTAAAGAAAGCACTGGGACTTCGAAGTTAAAATTCAGAATGTTCTCTGAAAACCTTCCAACACGAATCCAGCCTTCTCATAGGAGAGATTAAAGTAGTCACACCCCATCCTTCTCTCAGTCACAGCAGCAATTTTTCTCACTACCACTACCTGCAAGCATGGGCTGACCCACCAGGCCAAAAGTGTCCGTCTGTACCCCACCACAGGGTTTCTGCATCGGGCCAAGTAGAGGAGAGAAGGAAGCCTACACAACAGAGCTGAAGCTGGGGAAGCATTGCCGAGGACTCTGTCAAAATGAACCAATGACCAAGACAGACTGAATCAATGCACTGGTCGGTGAGGATGAGCTTCACACCATTCCAAGGAATTATTCGAGACACTTATGAATGTTATGTTTTATGTAAATTGCTTATTAATATGTCGATTTTATTCTCAAGTACTAATAATTCTATTCATTAATTATTTAAATTCACTCATCTGGCTGCAATGGACTCTCGTTTGAACGACAGTGGAGGTCTCCCAAGAGCTGGATTTGTAGGTAACACATCTGGATCGTCAGCAGCCAGGATGGCTGGAAAATGTCAGCTGGCTGGATTGGGGGGCTCCCCAGGGGGTGCCTGCCCATCGGCGAGGCCTCATTCACTGGGGTGCCTGGGGGCAGGCAGCCCCTGCGGCGCGCAGCCTGCATCTCGGTGTGCTTGCCCACCCGTCTCCTGCACAGCAGCCTCACCAGGTCTGCTCTAAATTCAGGAAGCGGTGCTTCATCAGGGAAATGATAAAGCCAGTCCCTCTCAAATGCCCTGCCTGAGGGCGCAGCGCGGTGACTGCTGGTGCCCCACAAAGACTTCCCAGCAGGTGCCCGGCGTTGAGTGTTTTAGGGAATGCAACGTCTAGTTCATTTGCTTCTCTAAGACGTCTGCCTGAGCTGCTCCTCAGGATTCT
>PVKM010042953.1:0-12664 GCA_004027735.1 Carollia perspicillata
TACACAACTCCACTCCAAGAAGACAAGCAACCCAATTAAAAAATGGGCAAAGGACTTGGACAGGCATTTCTCCAAGGAGGACATACAGAGGATTCAGAGACACATGAAAAGATGCTCAATATTGCTAGCCATCAGAGAAATGCAAATTAAAACCACAATGAGATACCACTTTACACCGGTAAGAATGGCCATCATAAACGAAGCAACAAACAACAAGTGTTGGAGAGGTTGTGGAGAAAAGGGGACCCTAGTTCACTGTTGGTGGGATTGCAGACTGGTACAACCACTGTGGAAAACAGTACGGAATTTTCTCAGAAAACTAAAAATGGAACTGCCTTTTGACCCAGCAGTTCCACTGCTAGGATTATATCCCAAGAACCCTGAAACACCATTCCAAAAGAACCTATGCACCCCAATGTTCACAGCAGCACAATTTACAATAGTCAAGTGTTGGAAGCAACCTAGGTGCCCATCAGTAAATGAATGGATCAAAAAACTAGGGTACATATACACAATGGAATTCTATGTGGCAGAAAGAAAGAAGGAGCTCCTACCCTATGCAACAGCATGGATGGAACTGGAAAGCATTATGCTAAGTGAAATAAGCCAGGTGGTAAAAGACAAATACCAAATGATCTCACCTTTAACAAGAACCTAATCAACAAAACAAACAAACAAGCAAAATAGAACCAAAGACATTGAAATAGAAAATGGGATGACAGTAACCTGAGGGGAGAGGGGAGGGAATTTCAGGGGAAAAAGGGAAGGGATTATAGGAACAAGTATAAAGGACACATGGACAAAAACTAAGCGGGGTGGAAATGGGAGGGAGGTGGGGAGCACTGGGGTGGGGGTGTACTGGGATGGGAGTAAAAGACAGAAAACTGTACTTGAGTAACAATTAAAATTAAAAAAATGAAAAAAAAAAGTAAAAAGCAAAACTCTCTACAGAGATCCTCCTAGTGTTTAACTCGAAAAAGAAAATCACTTCATTGCTTGCTTGCTGCTCACAGAGCAGTGCTTGACTGAAACCCCTGTTCTGAAAAACCCAGAGGACCCCCTGCATTTTTTCTCCAGCAATCCCAGTCTGCACATTCCCCCCAACCACACTCTTCCACTGTACACATCTCTCCTCACAGCCATAAACTTGGTCTCTGGCCAAATACTTTCTGCTCATTTTAAAACCTAAGTTAGAGATTCCCTTCTTCATAAACTTCCTGAGTGACATCTTATTTTCAAGTTAATTCTACTCTCCTAGATGCTTTGATCTTACAGAGTCCATGCTTTAATTTCTCTGACTGTGACAATGCATTGTATCTCACTTTCTAAATAGCACCCCTACTGGATGAGGCCCTTGTGGAGAAAGATGGCACCTTACTTGGTTCTGTGTCCCCAGAGGCTTGCTTAGGGCCTGGCACAAAGCGCCTTCTCAAAAACTCTGATTATAAGAATAAAAAAATGAACAGAGGATTGAATGAGTGAAGCAAGCTAGTATCTCTTTAAACTCCAACTTTGAGTCCAGTGACCCCCACTCCACTTCTACTTCATGCCTGGGGTATTGTATCATCCACTTACCTTTTCAGCTTTAAACATCATTAAACTTTAAGTTTTTAAGCACTAAAGATTGGGAAGTGTCCTGGCACAATAGGTTTATAACTGAGTAATTTGTCATTGTGGCTTATTTAAGGAGTGGCTTATATTTATACATTTTTAAATCAGTAGTTGTCCTTCTTTGTGAATAGGGTGCTTATGTGTCCCTCAAATAGATGCTACTGATTTTGCAGAGTAATTGAGTGTTTTACTTCCTTTTTTATTTATATATAAAAGTAATACATGAAAAGGTTCTCACTGTAAACATTTCAAACAATATAGAAAAACTCGAAAATTTTCCTTTACTTAATCTGTTTTCATTCCCAGAGGCAACCTTTCTTACAAATTTCAGGCCTGCCCTGGCTGGCATAGCTCAGTGGATTGAGCACGGCCCTGCGAACCAAACGATCATGGTTCGATTCCCAGTCAGGGCACATGCCTGGGCTGCAGGCCAGTTCCCAGCAGGGGACGCACGAGAGGCAACCATACATTGATATTTCTCTCCCTCTCTCTCTTCTCCTCTAAAGATAAATAAATAAAATTAAAAAAAATTTTTTTTCAGGCCTTTTTCAGTGCATTTAGCTATACACATACGCATACATGTTCTGTGTTGTTCAGGCAGGAGTCTTGTACACATGTGGAATCAAAAGGTTTTGCAATCTTCCCTGTTCAATTGACCATATGTCTCAGAGGTATAGCCATGTCAGAAAGATACCTCATACTTTTTAACTACTAGTATTCCATAGTTTGGTTACACCAAAGTTCATTTAACCATCCCAATGTTGACTAAATCATGTAGTTTTCAATTTTTCACTTTTAAAAATCCCTGCACATTTGTTTTTTTATTTTTTTAAATTTATTTTTCATTTATAGTTGACATACAATATTATACTTGTTTAAGATGTACAACATAGTGATTAGACATTTATATACCATGCAAAGTGATCACCCTGATAAGTCTAGTACCTTGCCTATCATCATACTGTCATTAAATATTATTGACTATATTACCTGTGTTGTATTTTACATCCCTGTGACTATTTTTATAACTGGTAATTTGTACTTCTTAATCCCTTTACTTTTTTCACCCATACCCCTAACCCCCACCTATTTCACAACTATCAATTTATTCTCTTTAATTGTGAGTTTGTTTCTATATTGTTTGTTCATACATTTTGTTTTTTTTTTAATTCCACATATAAGCTAAATCATATGGCATTTATCTTTCTCTGTCTGACTTATTTCACTTAGCATGATGCCCTCTAGGTCTGACAACATGGATGGACCTGAACATGTCTCTTTATATAAAGGTATGAAGAATTACTGGGTTAAAGAGTATATATAACAAGCTCATACTGTTTTTACATATTCTTAAAATTTACTGGATATTAATAGTTTGGGGGGGTTGGTCAATCTAATGATACCAACTATTTTCTACATGACCTAACCTAATGTGGAAATGCCTATATTCATACCCACTATGGTGCCTTGTGATTGGCACACAGGTTCAAATGAGATCACAACATAGACACTAAAGTACTCCTACTCAGTTCTTTCAGCTCACATCCCAGTGACATAAACAGGGACTTAACATCCATTCATGTTTAAACATCAGGAGAGAGAGACTGTGATAAGTGTCTTTCTATAAACTATTTTGTGTTCATCTTAATATCCAATGAGATAGAAACTTTTTAAAATTATATTTTATTGATTATGCTATTACAGTTGTCCTGATATTCCCTCTTTACACCCCTCCAACCTGCACCCTCTATTCCCTCAGATAACCCCCACACCATTGTTCATGTCCATGGGTCATGCATACATATAAGTTCTTTGGCTAATCTGTTTCCAATGCTGTACTTTGCATTCCCATGATTTTTCTGTAACTACCTGTGTGCACTCATTAATCTCCTCATCTCTTCACCCATTCCCCCACACCTGCCTCCCATCTGGCAACCATCCAAATGCTCTATGTATCCATAATTCTGTCTCTGTTCTTCTTGTTTGCTTAGTTTGTTTATTAGATTCAATTGTTGATAGATATGTATTTATTGCCACTTTATTATTTATGGTTTCAATCTTCTTCTTTTTCCTACATAGGCATGTTAAAGTCCCTTTAACATTTCATATAATAATGGTTTGGTGATGATGAACTCCTACAGTTTTGTTTTTGTTTGTTTTTGTCTGGGAAACTCAATATCTGCCCTTCAGTTTTAAATGACATCTGTGTTGGGTAGACCAATCTTGGCTGTGGGTCCCTGCTTTTCACAACTTTGAATATTTCTTGCCAATCCCTTTTAGCCTGAAAAGTTTCTTTTGAGAAATCAGCTGACAGTGTAATGGGAACTCCCATTTAGCTAATGAACTGCTTTTCTCTTGTTGCTTTTAAGATCCTCTTTTTATCTTTAACCTTTGGCATTTTAATTATGATGTGTCTTGGAGTGGGCCTCTTTGCATCCATCTTGTTTGGGACTCTCTGTGCTTCCTGGACTTGCATGTCTCTTTCATTCTCTGAATTAGGGAATTTTTCTTTCATTACTTTTTCAAATAGATTTCCAATTCCTTGCTCTATCTCTTCTTCTTCTGGCACTTCTATTATATGAATGTTGGACCTCTTAAAGTTGTCCCAGAGGCTACCTATACTAACTTCATTTCTTTGGATTATTTTGTTGTTGTTGTTCTGATTGGTTGTTTTTTGCTTCCTTATTTTCCAAAGCATTGATCTGATTCTGGCTTCATTTGCCCTATTCTTCTTTCCCTGTAAATAGTTCTTTATTTCAATTAGTGTAGCCTTCATTTCTGACTGGATCTTTTTTATGCTGTTGGGGTTCTCACTGAGTTCCTTGAGCATCCTTATAACCAGAGTTTTGACCTCTGCATCTGATTGATTGTCTATCTCCATTTTGTTTGGCTCTTTTTGTGGAGTTTTGCTCTGTTCTTTCATTTTGGTCATGTTTCTTTGTCTCCTCATTTTGGCAGCCTCCCTGTGTTTGTTTCCATGTATTAGGTAGAGCTACTTTGATTCCATGTCTTGATAGTGTAGCCAAATGTAGTAGGTGTCCTGTAGGGTCCAATGACACAGCCTTCCCTATCACCAAAGTTGGGTACTCAAGGTGCATATTTCATGTGGGCTGAGTACACCCTCCTCTTGTAGTTGAGCCTTGATTGCTGTTGGAAGGTCAATGGGAGGGATTTACCCAGGCCAGTCAGCTACAGGAACTGGTTGTGACCACTGACCACAAACCTCTGTCCTCCATGGAGGATCAGCTGTGCAGGGGCAGGGTGGTGGTGCTCCTATGTGGTGTATAGCTGTCCACTTGGTGTGCTGGCCCTGGGGTTTCTTGGGTGATGCAGGCCAAGGTCAGCCTCCACCTGTGTTTTGCCCAAGACCACCCTGCCTGAGCTATAAAGCAATCTAAGATGGTTTTATAGCCATCTTTTTGCTGGGCTTGGAGATTCCCAAGCAAAGCCAAGTTGTGAATCTAGGCTGGCTGCTGCTAATGCTGGGCCTGGGGCTCACTGAGGCCAGCTGTTGCTTATTTGAGAGGATTTAGGAAGTTGTGAAGTATAAGCCAAGACCAGCCATTCATATGGAAAAGCAGCTTGGGTGGACCCATAGTTAGGTGGGGCAGAGTCTCTGGGGATCTGCAAGGTGGGTCAAACAGTGTTAGCCAGGTTGATGGAGTTTCAGATATGGCACCAACTTGCTGGCTCATATGGATGAATTTGGTTTCTTTAATTCCACAGCTGTCAGACTTACATTCAACTCAATTTCTGATAGTTCTGAGTGATGGTTGGTCCATATTTTAGTTGTAATTTTAATGTGATTGTGTAAAGAGGCAGGCCATGTCTGCCTATGCTGCCATCTTGACCAGAAGTCAAAATTTTTATCCTTATTTTATAAATGACCAAACTGGGGCTAGCTTCCCAAGGGTCCCAAGCTCTATTCCATAACACAAAGTGTTAAATAGCACAAGAATTAGGGAACTGCACCAGGATTAAATTGGGTTTAAAATTTCCCAGGTTATTCTTCTTTGGTACATAAGTCCTGCTTTTGAATATCCTTATCCAGACTAACAGTGAACATGCCTCCACTTACCATTTTAACAAATACTGTGTGTGGCATGAATAACACTCTTAGCAGAATAGATGCCAGAAAAAGACAAATATTCATGTAGTAGCAACAAAAATGACTTTCATTGGATACCTACCCCTTTTTAATGATTTCCACAGATTTTCCCCCAGAATAATACCCAGGGCATGAAATGGCAGTGAATATAGCCTTCAGTGATTAATGTAAATTATAAGAGCATGTATATTATACTTACTGCATTTGACAATATTTAATAATATTAAATATTTAAGAATTCTATCCTGGACAAAAATAAATAAAATAAATTTACTGTTAATTAAATAAATTTGCCCTAATATACAAACAAAAATTTGTACTGTGGAAATGAAATAAATTTCACATCAGTTAACTAGTTCCGCTGAGAAAAAAAAGTCACATATTTTAGCACCAAATAAAATGAACAGAAAAGTGCTTTCTAAAATGTTGAAATTATGAAATGAAAGGTTACAAATTTCACTATGCATATGTTATGCTGGGACCTTGCAACTCTTGCCTACATGAGAATGGCACTTCAAAGATTACTCGAATGTGTTTTCTGAAAGTATGGAATGATCGGTTCTTTTTTAAAAACCCTTAGTGTAGTGGTATTACCTTGCCTGACCGACGGCAAGGCTCAGGAAAGGCAAAGATCAGAGCTGCAGGAACAACAGAAAAAATGTTGGCACCAGATTCACCTTCCCTTTGTGCCAGCTCCTTCTTCTCCCTTTTCATACACCAAAGCAAGAAGAAAAGTAGTGGATATGAAACAGAAATTCCCCATGACTGAGCCTTGGCAAGTACAAATGCATTAGTAATGGGGCTGACTCCTGTAACCTTTTCAATTATGATAATCTCTCAAAGAAAATTAAAACCATTTTCTAAAACATGGTCCATGGAGTTTCACAGATAATTGAAGAAAACATTTAGAAACATCCCTGGCATTTTTCTAAGTATGTACATATTCACATATGTTGTACTCAACAGCCTTTTCAGGCATAATTATTTGTAAGCAAAAGGTCATCTTAACTTGAAAGACATTGTTAAAAGCCTACATTTACAGAGCTTTTGCCCTTTATTTATCTCTTAAACAAATCTGCATTTTGAAACTGAAGATCTAAACAAGAAATACTTGTTTCTGTTTCATGAGGATCTGTTAGCTGAATGAGCAATTAATACTTCATTTAAAATGGATCATTTTGTTTTGGATATGACAAATATGTGAAGTGGTTTTAGAGTCCCTAGGATTCCCATTGGGCTTCTAGTGAGCAAGTTTTCCCAAGCATAGAAAATATATAGATTTAACTTTATTTAAAGTAAAATGACTCACAAAGCTCACTTTTGCCCAATTCCAACTTCATAAATAAGCAGACTGAATATTTAAGGAAATTAAAGATCATTTTGTTGCTGGACTTGAGTAAATTAATTCCAGTTTAGAGCCCAAAAGGGAAGCCAAGCCTATAAACACAATGTCTGAGAAGCTGAGGCTGGTCCTCCACTCTGCTGTTATTGACCCTATGACCATTAGCTCTGCTGTTAACCAATCTGAGCTTTCAGTTTGTGCCTTTAATGGGCAGTCAACCAGTGTGAGCCTCCATTTTCCATGGATAAAATGGGCTATTAGCACATGACACAGTAACTCCCAGGACTGCTAACATAAGGATTAAATAAAACAACAGATATGAAAAGGTTTTGAAAACTATGTCATGTAAACAAAAAAATAGTGTTAATAGTCACCGTTTATAGTTTACAAAGCTAGATTTTCAGTATTATTAAGTATTTAACTACCACAACAGGTCAGAGACAAGATACATTGCACTGGAAACTGGAAAATGAATGCTGATGGACAGAGCCATTGTATAGCTTTTTGATTCTTCATAGAAAATCTAAGAGCTTTAATAGGAGAGAAAGGGTGATAAAAGGTTTTTGTGTCAGATTTATATTTCTGTTGTTGACACCTATTAAATCTGGTTATGTAGCTATTAAGCTACAGTTGGGAATTTAAACAAAATAAAATATTAATTAAACCCTTCAAATTCCCTCATCAGAACAAAAGATCAGTGTAAAATGCATGCTGAAAGGATGCAAAATGGCTAATGAAGACGTCAGCATTAGGACTATAACCCTCGATTTCAATAGGAATGAGCGCTGCTGCATGTGAGAGACGACGTCACAGAGCGCAAATAAGCTCTCCCGTGCAGCACACTTTACCTGGGTCCAAGGATAATTCCACTTTTACCCAACACAAATACCACAGAACAAAGAACTGGGAGCAAGAGGGGTGATAAAAGCAGAGCACTTGGAGAGAAGCGGGCCCTGCGTGACGGAGATGGGGAAGAACCCAGCCTGCGCTCCTTTGTTGTGGAAACAAAGTCCCAAACAGCTGGAAGGAAGTAGGAAAAGGAAGCCTGTGCAATTCGCTTTGAAACCTGTTAGCAACCCTCAGATACAAGATTTCTAATTCCCTTAAAAGAAACTGTGAAATAAAAAATATTTTTGGAGAAAAAATCATTTAAAATGTTTAAAATATGCCAGGGTTTTCTCACACAGCAGGAATCAAGAAATCTAATTATTTAGGGACTCGCGAGGGCCTCTTAGTATTGTACGAAGCAAACTTATCTGTAAGAATCTAGAAGAAAGTATTCCTTAATGCAAACTCATCACAGAGGGAACTTTCTAAACACTGAAGTTAGGCACTTACAACACATTTTAGGGAAACGATGGGGACAGAAGTCATTTCACCAAAGAAATTTAAATGCATTTCTGCCTATGCATTCTGTTTCTTAACAGACATCCCTGCAACTCCTCCTAAATTCTGTGTCATCATTCCTGACGGCATTATCACTAGGATCCTTGTCATTTGTTACATGCCCAAGAAACATAACAGAGGTCACAGATATTTAAAAATGTATCAAATGGTAAGATTGGATGTGAAGCCCACTCCAAAAATCGTTCCTACTCCCCTACATCTTCCTTACTTTTGTTCAACAAATGGTACAGGACAGGTAAGCACAGTAGAACTGCCCACTTACTGTCACTTTCCCTGGAAAGCAGCAAGCTCCGGGAGGCCTCAGATTCTCAGTGTCAGCACTTCCTTATCCACAGGAAAAGCTCCCTACTTGCAGGTTATTTTTGTTGTTTTAATCGGCATTACCTGGGTATTATTTTTAATTACATTTACACTGAGCATCCTGAGTTTTCTTGAAATTTTAAATTCTCTCTTCAAAACTTTTTGAGGAATTAAGTATGACAATGAATATGTAAGAAAATGTATTTTTAACATGTATTTATTACAGATGAGGCAAGAAACTATTTTTACATCAAGGTTAGTGTTTCCCTTTCTAAACCTTATCCATAAAGTTTGGAAAAGAGGGGAAGCAGCAAGTTATGGGTGGCAGTAGAGAAAGACATGATAGAAAAACAGGTGCTCAAATGTCAGGGAATTGCCTGGAAAGAGTTTAAATGCCAGTTCCATGGACCCATCCCCAGAGGGAAGAGATGACTCACAAATACTGACAGCTAAGAAGTCAGTTCTTCTTACTTTCATTTGTAAGTTTTACTTTCAGAACCAAAGGGATTATTATTAAAAAGCAAGAAGTGAAGCTTACTGTAATTATTTTACTATTTTCTTGATAACTATCAACTCTAGTAATTTTGTAATTCATTATTGTTATTTACCCAAGTTTCCAAAAAAATTTTCTATATTCCTTAGCTTCTAAGGAGGGAAGGATTTTGGTTACAATCAAATGACTCTTCACAATTTCTGGTTAAGAAATTAAAAATTACAATCTAGTCATTATAAAAGGAGGCTATGTAGGTACACTAAAACTTTATTGATCACAGCCTTAACATTGGGGAGCAACAAAAAAATAAGTGTACACATTTCACATTTTCTTTTCTCTCTCCTTCATTAATATGAATAAGAACATATATAACAGCATATTACCAAAACCAAAGAAACCTTGTAGCTTCTTGTGGTCAATTTTTCCTATACCCTTGAGTATTTCACATGCAATAGATAATATAGTTGTTTTCATAGCAAATTTATTTAAAATCCTACAATGTTTCCTTTCAGCTTGAAATTCTGTTTCACTACTAAATCATTTCTTAGTACTTAAGCGCTCACCTCATTTAAATTTTTACAAAATGTATTTGAGTGGGATTTTTTTGCAAAGTATATATTACTACCAGACATGTCATATACTCATATGTGTTTACTTGCCTCTTCCCAACCCCCATAAGTTGGAGAAGAAGAATAGTACTTTCTCCACTGCTGTAGCATCAAGACCTAGAACAATGTCTAACAGACAGCCAGTACTTGTGGCTGAGTTGGCTGGTTAGGTAAACCCCAGTATCTCTTCAGCTCATCCTCCTTAGTAACTGTATTCTTACCTGGGCATATAGCTGCCTGGAACACACACCACATCTTGCAATCTCATGCTCACTGCTCTTACCACTTCTTCTCTCTTTCCTTCTTTCTGCTAACTCAAGTGTGATAACAGTGGCTGAGCAGTTCTATTGAACGTCACTGAGTTAGACTGTTCCTCCTCCTTGGATAGATATACTTGTTCACATATCTACATTTACACATGGACATGTGCACACACATACAACCACACTTCTCCAGGCTCCATCTCCCTTTTTTCTTAACATATATAAACAGATTGTGAGAAATAGATATTAGTCTACTCTCTACCCCAAGAGGTCTCTTTTCTCGAATCAGTGGTTTTCAAGTGAACCACAATGGCTTTGAATTAGCTTCTTTATGCTATCACTATGATGATAATAATCAAAAAATGAAAAAATTAGACTAGGGCCTTCTAAGTGGCACTGAACACAAAAAATGGATTGACTACTTTTTTCTTTTTACATATATTTGCTATTGTTCATACAGAAAGATAGGGTTTTCTTCATCCTCATTTTGCCCACTTGGATGACTGGTTAAGTGGTACCCATAGGGCAGTGAAAATCGTAACATTCATTTAATGTTATATAGCTATTCATTCAACAGCTGAACTAAATGGACATGGCCCCTGCACTCACAAAGTTTACGTTCTAATGGGCAGCACAAACAAACCAAAGTACAAGCGAATCTTTTTCATAAATTTTTACACAACTGGCAAATACATTAGTATGGCCAATGACTCTTTGTGGGGGCAGAGGGAGGAAGATGAGGGCAGTGCTTGGCCTGTGCTTGCATACAGTGTGCAGACTGGGGTCAAAATCGTGACTTTTAAAAAACTCAATAAATGTCTATGTCTTTTGATTAAATTCTACCTGATGGTCTAAGTTATTAAACCCTTTATGAGACAGAAGCAACATATCTTATTTAATCTACAAACACCACTTCAATGGCAGAAACTGTTATCTTGAAGAGGGTCACATCTATAACCATGAGTAATGATAACCATCGTCTTACACTCTGAAGTTGCAACCTTAAAACAGTGGCAGGTAATAATTTTACATTCTTTTACAGTATTACTTCACCATGTAGTTCTATAATAAACTTTTTTTTTAAGCCAGGAGAGGAGATAAAGAATCGATGAGATGTCAAAATAGAGAGGACACACAGGACCAGATGTAGTTTCTAAATAATGTTCCACGAGTCAGCAAGGAGGGCAGAAATAATTTATTCTAGGAATCCTGACAGTTACCATCATCTACATTCTGTTAAATGGTTGGCATTGTTAAAAAACTTAGATGGATCTTATATTATTCCCCTTTACTTCCACCACTTAAGGAAATTCAATCAAAGGCTGCAGTTAAAGATACTAGTTCTCATCAGGTTGAAATATGGAAGGTGGCTTTTCTGATCACAGCAATTTTCAGAACAGTCAGATGTAGTGATGAACCTAAAAATAAAACTGGATGTATTTTCAACTGTTCATTCCAAGGTTCGATACTTCAATTATTATACTTCATATTTTATACTATAAAACAGGAAGGAGGAGATACTGTCTATAGGATACACACCATAGTGTGCATAATTTTGTGTGCATGTGTAATGATGTGTGCATAAATTTGTATAGGTATACACACATGAAGAAGGAGATCTCTGTTTTGCAAAAGAATAGAGATTAGAAGAAAGGTCACATCATTGTTACTTTCTAAAAATAATTTCCCAGGATCTAGACTCTTCAAGCTATACTGAATTATTCATGTAATGTTATTAAAACTAGAAATTTAAGTAATACCTCTAAATATAACTCAGAAAAATGTAACAAGATAATCATGAGTCCATCACAAAAATTCATGTTGATTAATAGTAAATAGCTTTGGGATTGACTTACTGATTTTTGTTTATAAATGATAGCATCACTGAAACAAAGTCTGTTGCCAAGAAAGCCAGAAATCATCAAGCAATTCATTCTGAAATAAGGCCTCAATGAAAACTTTAATCTTTAGGGTTATTTTCAGGGTCATCTTCAGGGTCTCAAATTGTGCACAAAAGTGTTTACCATACGTGTGGCTTATTTATGAGGCAGAGAATATAAACATCATCTTGAATGAGAGTTTTATTTAAAATTCTATATATTTCACATTTACTTTTTAAAGTAAAAGATCTTATATTTGATCATCTTGGCTTTTAATGTTAATTATAATTATTTTAAATATGCTAAAATATTCTTGGCATCTCAAAAGAATAAATTATTATTGTCTGTCAACTTATTTTTAGGAAAGCTATGTCATAAAAATGTATAATTTCATATAATTTAAAAACTCAAACAGTATGCACTATGGACTGCTAAAATGGACTGTTAAAGTAATATGGGCTGTTAAATAATTAAAAATTGTGTTTCACGGCAGCAGCTCTTTAATTAAAAGGTAAAAACTGCAACTAATCCACTATGGCTGACAGAAATACAGCCTCTGTCAGTAGCATGATCCCCTAAGAGAGAAAACATGGGCATGAATCAACAAGTCATGAAATTCATGTAATGAATATAATGAAAATAACCACAATGA
>PVKM010042954.1:0-12656 GCA_004027735.1 Carollia perspicillata
TTAAAGTCTTCAGCACAAATAAACCTGGACAGGCAGGGAAATCTAGGTCATAACTATAATGGCTAATACTTTTAGAACCCTTAACATGTGCCTTACACAATGACTCCTTCAATATTCCCAATAACCCAATATAATAAGGACTATTTTATTCCCATTTTACAGTTCAGAAAACTGAGGCTTAAGAATTAACAGAAAAGTTAACTAACTTGCAATCACCAGACAGTTAGTGGATGACACAGGCAGGATTCAAATCAGGTCTGGCTCCAGGGTCTATGTTTATTACTACATTACGGTGCCTGTACAGAAAATGTATAGTATAGGTAAGACCTACTATCCTTTAAGTTGCCATACCTACTCTCATACTCCAGGTTCTTGAAACTACATTCCAACTTCTCTAGGTTATCTATCTTGTTTTTTCCACTTCTCCCATTTCTGCCTTAGCCATGTCTTCAGATGCTGACCCTATCTCTTCCTAGACCATGACCTACACTTCCTTTTTAAAGATTTTATTTATTTATATTTAGAGGGGAAGGGAAGGAGAGAAGGAGAGGAATATCAATGTATGGTTGCCTCTCGTGCGTCCCCTGCTGGGAACTGGCCTGCAACCCAGGCATGTGCCCTGACTTAGAATCGAACCACGATCCTTTGATTCACAGGCCCACACTCAATCCACTGAGCTACACCATCCAGGGCATATACTTCTTAACTGACAATGCTTCTTTGAATCATATTGGGTAAATACCCAGCTACATGCAAATAGATCTGGAATCGCTGTGTAGCCACTGGTTGGCCTCAGGAGCAAAACATTGATTTGGATCCTGTTGTCAGACCTGCTGCTAAAGTTATTTGGCTTATCTGAAAGCCTGGCTTCCCAGGCACACTCACCCATAAACAGGTAAACATACACCTTTTAGTAAATTTGGCATCTTTAGCTCCCAGGCAAATACATAAAATACTGGCTACAAAATTTTTGATAAGTTACCTAAACTGCTTAGAAAAAAAAAGTCTGAAAAGTAAAATACCACTTTAAAATATCAGAGAGAGTCTAGAAATTTTATATTTACATTCTCCCCAACCAGTGATCAGCTCTTGATGATTTAAGAATAGCAAGAGTAAACAACCCATCTTTTGGATGTGCACATAGGTCAGGGACATGTTTTCATAAATCAGTCCTCTCCACTTTTTTGTGGAAATTGTAAATTTCACAATAAACGGAGGCTGGGGGCCATCAGCATCAGTCTTCCTGACAGGGGCCTCGGGGGTCTCCACTTCCGCTCCCTTTCTCCCTCTTCCTCAGAGACAAAGGCCTTTACATATGTGCTCCCCGCTTCTTTCAGCAGGATTCTCGCCAGCATGTGACTCTCGATTTCCTGGGCCCAGAAGCTTTCTTTTCCTGTATTATATTTGTGGACGACGAAAAAGGGTTCTGTGGAGAGTAACCTCACAGGGTGATCTGATCATAAACTCCTAACTGGGCAGGTCATGGTGGCCAGTCACGCCCCAGGAATATTTCTTTTAAGTAAAAGGCTTATTTTTGCCTCAAGCAAGCCCTGTCCATTGCTTTTGTGCATCTAGGTTGACACCTTTGAAATAATCACCCTCCAAAAGGCACATAATCTTGATTAAGTATCCTGTGATCCAATCTCCACACTGCTTTTTTCTTATAATCTTCCTTACATTCTCTCCTTAATTTAAATGCATAAAAGAAGCTGAAAAACTTCAAATGCATAAAAGAACTGCAAAAAAAGGAACTTCCCAGCATATGTCATCAGTTTGGCTTAAATCAAGTCTTATAAAAAATCTCTACAGGTTTGGACGTTTCTTACTTCAACATACAGGAAATCTAATGCCCCAGATTTTTCATTTGTGTATCTTAGGCTTTTCTGAAAGCTGCACCATATTTACAGTGGAAACTGAAATTTCCTTATAGGGCTAGAGTAAAAGCATTTTACCACCTGATTGGTAGCTGGGGAGTGGTTGTTTAAACATATTCGTGTTTGGTAACTTTTAACTTTGATTAGAAGTCTGTAGAGTAACAATGCTGTACTTATTTTGAAAGTGTACCTGTTGAAATCAGGCCAAGTGCAAGGCCTCGGCGGCTGTCAAAATACTGGCACGTGATGGTCACTGTTGCGGTGTACAATAAACCACATCCAAGACCTAAACATAAGAAGACATTGCATGAATTAGGACAGACTATATTACTTCAATGCAAAAAAAGTGAAAAAGAGGAATGATTCCAATAGGACATTCTGTTACTGACTGGCTAACACTCTTCAGAGCATGGGTTCCGAGATCCCTTCAACAGTAGTGCACAGCTCCAATGGACACACTTGTGCAGGCTCAGTTTTCACTTTACACACACCCAAAGGTCAGGGTCAAGTTGAAAAAAATAATACAATATATAAAGTATAAATGAAGAATGCAAATTTAAATTAAAACATTATGGAGAGAGAAAACAGTTAAACCACACGCCAAATAGCAAACTTGAATCAAAAGTACCCATCTGATATCTCTGTCTCTCTTCAAGTTCTCATCCTTAGCTCTGTTTTTCCTTCCCCAAGTCCTCTAAACAATGTTTAAAATCCCTCCCATCATCCCAACCTATTTTGCTAGAGCTCGTAGCTGGCACACCTCAGTTGGCAAAATAAAGACCCTAGGGCGGGTCCTCAGTTGTCCTCAGATTAACACACCACAGTGAAATGGATACTTGACAAGCTTCATCTTGTAGCACTGCAAACTACTGCGAACAAAAAAGGGGGGCTATGTAATAAATCTGACATGCTCAGTGACCGAAAGTGACCTGACACAGTGATCTGATCATAAATTTCTCTTTGGGCAGGTCATGGTAAGTAGTCAAACCCCAGACCTGTAACTGCCTTAGCAAAAGATTTATCATTTCTTTAAGGAAGCCTTGCCCGTCGTTCTTGTGCATCTACATGAACACATCCTTTGAAATGCCAGAGTAATCCTCTTTTTCAGGCCCCTCAGAGGTGCGTAACCCCCTCAAGGGCACGCATGATTGTTTCCTGTGTACCATCCCTACCTACTGTAACTGTTAAATGTTAACTATCCTGTACCCTCCAATGTAAAAGAAGTATTTCTTCTCTCTCCATTGTTTTTCCAGTCTTGTAAATTTCCCTGACTTATTTCTCCCACTTCCTTAATCTACCAGAAATGGACTTATGTAATGTTCCTTATATCCCCTCCTTTGATTCTAAATGCATTTAAAAGCAAACAAACAAACAAAAAGAAAAAACCCTGAAACTGCTGTTCTCAGGAGCATTTTCTCAATCTATTGTGACCCTACTTCTAGGCATGTCCTCAGTGTGACTCATGTAAGCTCTTTTAACTGATTGGCCATTCTTACAATGACATTACCTTATTTCTAAGTATAATAAAATGTCATGGTGTTTTTAATTTAAAGTATCTTCACAAAAAAGGAGAAACAAATACAATAAAATATTAACAACTGTTTAAGTGGAAACCATAGAATTGCTTGCTATACTGTTCTCTACTTTTCTGTAAATTTAAAGTTCCCTTTCTTGAGCCCCAAGGGCCTCACCTGAGGACATGCTTATGGATTTTAGAGAGAAGAGAGAGGAGGGAAAGAGAAAGGAAGGGAAACACCCATTGGTTGCCTCTCTATGTGGCCCAACTGGGACCAAACCCACAACCAGCGTGTGTCCTGATCAGGAATTGAACCCGCAACATTTTGTTACATAGGATGACACTCTAACCAACTGAGCCACAAGGGCCAGGGCTCCAGGGCTCTCGATTTGTTAGCCTAATTTCTTCATCCCTATGAAGCACCCGATAACCTCAGTTTGCTTGCCATCAAATTTTCCTCTGGCTTCTAACTCATAATTTTTGCTTTTCTTCTGCAACATTACCTATTCTTCAGAATCACTCTATAAACAACACAAGCTACATCTTAAAAATTGAATTTTAACCATGGCCCATTAGATGAGTTATTAAGATCATTTTCATTACCTTTAATTGCTACTTGGACTATAATTAGACAGAATACATGGGCTCACCAAATATACTGCATAAACATTCTAGAAAATTAGATCTTAAAATAACCCAGGGCACAGATGATCATCTTTGATTGCATAAAAATTCTTAAAGAAATGAGATGGATTAAAACAATTACACTTAAATAAATCTTTTAAGATAAAGCACCCATTTGTATGAGCTAAAGGAGGAAATATTATGCCATTAACTAAAACAGGAGTTGGATTGATTTATACAGTTATCATTACTACACACAGAACACTTTCAGACATGAAGTAAGACTTGTTTCTGAAAAATCAATTTTTTTTAGATTTTATTTATTTATCTTTAGAGGGGAAGGGAAGGACAGAGGAAGAGGAATATCAATGCATGGTTGCCTCTCGTGCATCCCCTGCTGGGATGGGAACTGGCCTGCAACCCAGGCATGTGCCCTGACTGGGAATCGAACCACAATCCTTTGGTTCGCAGGCCCGCACTCAGTCCTCTGAGCTACACCAGCCAGGGCTGAAAAATCAATTTTGTGAAGTCAGAAAAGAATCACTCTTTACTAAGACTTTACTTCAGAAATTCTTTGGAGGAGGAATAAATTTACTTTCCTGTGATTTGTTGTCAGGGCACTTACAAATTTTAGGCATTTTGAGACACAGAAAAAAAAAAGGCATATCCACTTACTAAATGCCAGTGTAGAAAAGTTGAAACAGCAACGCTTAATTTTAGACTAAAAAGAAAGTAGATTTAAAAAATTATTTTAAGGCCATGGGTGTCAGATAAGATTATCTCACTTTTTTTTAATGTAGCATAAATTTGAAATGCCTTTTCTTGAAACTTTTCCAAAAGCAGAAGGTGGAATAAGAAAGACCTTAAATCAGCACATACTAACGAGGGGTCTCCAGAGTCCCCAGGATCTCTCATGCGGCCGTTACAGTCAAAACTGTTTTCATAAGAATGCTAAGATGTTCTCTGTTGTTTTTTTTTCCATTGTGTTCACACTCATGTTGATGGTGCACAAGAGACGGTGAGTAAACCCGGAAGAGCCTTAGCACCAATCACGGGATCAGTACCAAACTTTACACCCTGTATGCTTCACCCCCACATGCTCACAGTAAAAACAAACAAAACTTTAAAAATGCTTCATCTGAATCACCACAATTGTTGCAAGGAAAAGCACTTATGCAATTGTTTCAGTCGTCAGCTAAAACATAAAACAGCCCCTCTTGTTCACGTAACCCTGTTTGTACTTGAAAGAATATCTGACAAGCCGCGGTTACTCAGACTGGGGTGCCTAGCAGATGTTTCCTTGAAAATAAATTAACAAGGGGATCAACTGGCAGCTTTCCAGCAAAAATAAGAATTTTGGACATTTGCACTCATCGTCATGAATGTGACGGCTTTCCAACACATACAAATTTTCTGATAAGCCCATTGGTGATGCTAACCAAAATTATTTTTTTATACTGTATAATGAAATGTGTCAAAATTTTAAAATTCTTGCTTAACTCAGTGAACCAATATTTTTCAAATGACTAATTCATGAGGTGACAGAAATCAGGTTTGAATGCAGATCTATTCAAAGTACAGAATGAACAAATGGATTTAATAGAACACAAAAGTCTACTGATGCAGTATCAGGTTCAAAACTGCAATGGACGTTTGGAAAACTGTTATTTAGTGACAAAGAATATCTACAATTGCCTAAAAAAGGCTGTTAAAAACTCCTCCATTTCCCAACTACATCTTTGTGTGAGACCAAATTTTCTTCATACACTCCAATCAGAAAAACATATTGCAACAGATTGCATATAGAACAGAGAGAAGAATGTAGGTGTTTTCTATGAAGCCAGACATTAAAGATATTTGCAAAAATGTGCAACAATTTTGCTCTTCTCACTTAATTGTTTTGTTATGGAAAATGGAGTTTTTCTCATAGTAAGTATGTTAGTTATGTTAACATGTACTGGGTTTGTTATTATCTTTAAATTAATTATTAAACAGATATTTTTACTCTTCTCAACTTTTAAGACAGTAAATCCTAACAGGATAAATGTCAATAATCTACATAATCAAAAGGCCCCTGGGTCCTAAATAAAAGAGTATAAAGGGACCCAAAACTAAAACAATTGAAAAGCACTTCCTTAATGCATTCCCTGGTCCCCAGTCATTTTTTATTAGACTCCTACCAGGGAAAAATTTATGAGCACCAGCCTCCAGTATAAGCATAATAGTTTTAAAACTAAATTCTGAACTTCTAACATTTCAAAGCCCAATCACCACTAAAATATAATTGTTTGCTTTTACTTAAAGAGGTAAAAACTAAATATATTTACATCTTTTAACATTTCCTTTCCACACCTCATGTTCCATTTCACACACCTCAGGGTGAGACCACAACTTCAAAGGCCCCTTTGTCCCTCATCTTGTCACGTCAACCCAGACATCAAGCTGTTCGTGACACCCATCGCTTAAATTATCACCACGCCCCTGCCTTTCTGCATGCCACTGCCTCAGTTCACCTCCTCATCCTTTCTGATCTGAACTATAGTCCCTCAGTCTCTGTCGCAGCCTCTAGTACCTTTCCCATCACTCTACCTTCTAAAGTACTGTCAGACAATTCTCATCACATCTCACTCCCACAGCAGAGTCCATGCGAAACCCTTTAGCACCAGCCTCTGTTACGATCATGCTTTGACACGTGCGTAGCTTCCCATGACTTGTGCATCCCTTAAACAAACATCTGTGAAAAGACGGCATTCTAGTTCATGGTTGTGAGCATTTCAACCCTTGGGATATCCTCATCCCATGACTCTCATTCCCCCTTTTCCTGTGTTCACCTGACCACATCCTACCACCCTTCCAAGACTCAACTCAAGCATCAACTCTTGCATGAAGCCCCTTCAGTCTTCCCTCTCCCCCACACATACATACTACACCAGCACCTGGGTGTAGTACCTAGGTGTGAACCTGGGTTTCATTTTATTATTGCATTTGTTTACTGTGTCCCAAGTTATGTATTTACACATCTATCCTCCTTACTAGACAAAGAGCTACTGGAGGACAGGCTGTGTCTTATTCACCTGAGTGTCCTGGTTCCAGGGCTGAGCCTGGCATGGAGTGAAGGTTTTCTGAAAATGTCTATTGCAGTTGCCAAAAAAAATTATGTTGTAGAAATGTATTCACTGAATAGAAAGATGTCCATGACAAGTTTTCAAAATTTATGAGCAGAATATACAGAACGATTATTTTATATTTGTATTAGTTTTTGTATATTTTGTATTTATACGGTTATATACAGAAAAATATACATATATTTTTTAAAAATTGAAAAAAAGTCTGTTGAATACGGCAAAGTAGGTAAACACTGTACTCACCTCCTCCCAGGACAACATCAAAATTACAACTACAAGACAGCCATCAGTGAGAACTGCCTGCGGTATCACTGAACTGAAGTCCTATGACTAATAGCATAGAGAAGGAGCCATGCGAAGACTGGTATAAGGGGTAGAGATGAGGACCAGGCTGTCCCACACTCGTGGGTGGTGGTTAAAAATCAGGAGGAATACCGTAGATACAGAGGCCCCTCCTGAGGAGAGGGGAGTCCCAGCCTCCTCCCTGGGTTCCAGTACCAAGGAGAGGTGCCCCTACAACATCCAGCTGTGAAAACCAGCAGGGATTTTGGCTGAGTGAGATGAAGGCTTCTAGAGTCCCAGGTGTTTCTCTTAAAGGGCTCGCACAGGGATTTACTTGCTAATGGACTCACTTGCTCAGAGCTCCAGCGCTGGAACAACATCTAGAAAGGAGCCAGGGAAATATAAGGAGGAATTGAATTGTCTGTCTGCAAGGCAAGGGCTGGAGAGGAAGCTTTCTCCCAGACAGGACTGCTGGCAGAAGACGTTGTTCTTTGGCTGCACCTTCCAAGTGCAGGCACCATACCTGAGTCTCCATCAACCTGGCTAACACTGTTTGCTCTGCCCTGATATTCCATAAGACCATGCCCCACCCTACTTTGGGGCACATAAGCCATTTCCAATAGCTTTTCCATACAAATGGCTAGTCTCAGTGCATGCTGTGGACTATCCTAAAATCTCTCGCAGGTTCACAAACCTCAAGCAAGCAGCATCTGGCCTCTGTGTGCTGCCTATCTATCATTAAGTGGCCCCATGCTCAGGTCTACCAGCGGCTGGCCTTGGCTTACAGCTTGGCTCTCCCAGGCACTTCCAAGCCCAGCACAAGTGACAACCATTTGCAAATAACTTTGTAGCTCATACCAAGTGGCCCCAGACAAGGCACATGCAGTGGCTGAACTTGACCTGCACCTCCCATGAGGCTCTACAACCAACACATCTAGTGGTCAACTTCAGACCACACCAGAGTACCACTCAACCCCTTCCACAAATGACACAGTTAAAGGGCAGAGTCATTAGGCACCAGAGCCCCACTAAAAAAAATCCTGCTCCATAGGCTCAGCCCCTACACAACTGTTCCTCCTCTGTACTCACAGTCAGTCATCACAACCAATCAGCTTGAGGGTCAATCCATCCCACTGACATGCCACCAGCAATCAAAGCTCAACTACAACAGGAAGACACACATGACCCACACAAGGGACATTCCTGGAGTACCCAGCTCAGGTGACCAGGGAGACTGTGCCACCAAGCCCCACAGGTCTCCTACTATACAAGGCAACTCTAGCAAGGCCAGAGATAGCAGCTCCACCTAATTCATAGAAACAAACACAGGGAGGCAGCCAAAATGAGAAGACAAAGAAACATGGCCCAAATGAAGGAAGAGGTCAAATCATCAGAAAAAGAACTAAACAAAATGGAGACAAGCAATATGCCAGATGCAGAGTTCAGAACACTGGTGACAAGGACGCTCACGATCTTAGTGAGAACATCAACAAAGAGATAGGGAACATTAGTACAGAAACAATAGATGGAAAACATAAAAAGAACCAGTCAAAAATGAAAAGTACAATAATTGAAATGAAGAATATATTAGAAGGAATCAACAGTAGAATCAAATCAGTTATTTGGATAAGGTAGCAGAAAACATCCAATTGGAACAAAAAAAAGAAAATTGAATCCAAAAAAATAAGGATAGTTTAAGGGGCCTTTGGGACAACATCAAGCCAATACCAATGTTCTCATCATAGGGGCACCAGAAGGAAAAGAGAAAGAACAAGGAAATGAAAACCTATTTGAAGATAAAATGATAGAAAAGTTCCCTACCTAACCTGATGAAGGAAATAACATATACAAGTCTGGGAAGCCCAGAGAGTCCCAAAAAAAACGAACCCAAAGAGGCCCATACAAAGACACATCATAATTAAAATGCCAAAGATTAAAGACAAAGAGAAAATCTTAAAAGCTACAAGAGAAGAGCAGTTAGTTACCAACAAGAGAGCTCTCATAATACTGTCAGTGGTTTTCTCAACAGAAACTTTACAGGTCAGAAGGCGTTGGCACAAAATACAGTCATACCTCGATACTCGTTGGCTTCAGAACTCATCAAACCCTATATTCATTGCATTTTGATGAGAAACAAATGTTGCAGCCCTCAGTGCTTGCTGGGGACTCGTTGCATTTGCTAGAACTTGTGAGTCACAATGCCACCCCACAAGAAACGTTTGGTACTCTTCAGTTTGGCTCTCATCACGAGTTCTGGAACAAATTAACAATGAGTGCCAAAGTACCACTGTATTCAAAGTGATGAAAAGCAAGGAAATACAACCAAAAGTACTCTATCCAGCAAGGCTAAAATTGAAGGAGAAATAAAGAGTTTGCCAGACAAGGAAAAGCTCAAGGAGTTCATTACTAAAGCAATATTACAAGAAATGTTACAGGGACTTCTTTAAGAAGAAGAGAGAAAGAAAAGAAGAGGAACATAATTATAAAGAATGAAATAACAAGAAGTATGTACCTGTAAATAATTACTTTAGTTGTAAATGTATTAAATGCGCCAATAAAAAGACATAGGGTGGATGCTCCAATCAAAAGACAAAATGTCCCAAATATATGCTCTATACAAGAGACTAACCTCAGAACAAAAGATACATACAAACTGAAAGTGAAGGAATGGAAAAAGTTGTCACACAAATGAAAACAAAAACAAAAAGACGGGGCAGCAATACTGATATCCAACAAAAGAGACTTTCAAACAAAGGCCGTAACAAGAGAACAAAGGACTCAGCAATTCAACTTCTGGAGATTTATCTGAAGAGACCAAAAACACTAATTCAAAAAGATATATGCATTCCTGTGTTCACTGCAGCATTATT
This sequence comes from Carollia perspicillata, assembly GCA_004027735.1. Taxonomy (NCBI): domain Eukaryota; kingdom Metazoa; phylum Chordata; class Mammalia; order Chiroptera; family Phyllostomidae; genus Carollia; species Carollia perspicillata. The sequence goes on from PVKM010042954.1 coordinate 10,292, forward strand.
TACAATATCCAAGATATGGAACCCATGTAAGTATCCATTGATAGACGAATGGATAAAAAAGGGATGGTACACATATACAATGGACTATTACTCAGCCATAAAAAAGAATGAAATCTTGCCATTTGCAACAACATGGGTGGACCCAAAGGATATTATATTGAGTGAAATAAATCAGATAGAGAAAGACAAATGCCATATGATTTCACTTATACATGAAATCTAAAAAACACAAAATAAATGAACAAACAATATGGAATAAGCATAGATACAGAGGACATTTTGATGGTTGCCAGATGAAAGGAGAGTTGGAGGATGGTTGAGAAGGGGAAGTGATTAGGAAGTACAAATTGGTGATTACAAAACAGTCATGAGGATGTAAAGTACGGCACAGGGAATACACTTAACAATATCATAATAACTGTGCGTGGTGTCAGATGGGCAATGGGTTTATTGGGGTGATCTCTCCATAAGTTATATTAGTATCTAATCGCTATGTTGTATACCCAAAACAAATATAATATTGCATGTCAACTGTAATTGAAAATTACTTTTTTAAATGTCTATTCAATGAACCTCCCCACAGAAATTACTATACTACCTTTTCTCGTAAATCTCATTTGGGTCCCCCATATTAAGTTACATGGGCTAATTTCAATCATTTCTATCTATTTTTACTCTGTCACACTTTCTTACATTTTCCTCTTCATTTCTACATGTCAATTTTTTTCTAACATATAACAAATGCACACACACTATATATTCATGTATGTGTGTATGTATTTTATAATGTTTTGTCTGTTTTCCACTTAAACTATGCTTTTTTTTCACTTAGGCCAAAAATTAAATCTTAGCTTAAAAATATTAAATATATTTTTATTTCACAGTAATTCATATAACAGGATAGCATCATTAGAAATAAAGTATTAGAATTATATGGTTAAAAATAATATATAACTCATTTAAAACTGCTATGCATTGTAAGATGGTGCTTTAAACAAATCACACTAAACTGCATCATTTACTCATTTTTCTCAATCTTCATCTATAAACTCAAAAACACCTGAATCAATTCAACTAATAAGAGAGTTATAAGAAGATATAACTGAAATAAAATTCTGTAATATTGTAAAATGCTTCTTAATCAGAATATATAAAGCAAGCACCTCTAAGGAACTAGCATATAAATAAAATCATGGAAATGAAATTTTTTTCAAGGAAGCGCAATAAAACATTTGAAATTATGTACACATTTTGAAAAGTGTCATGAATTATTTTTAAATATCCTGTCATTATATACATTTTTGTGTATAACTGAACAGACATCTATCAAGCCCCTGCATTTATATAAAAATTTCTCCCTGCAATACTATTTTTATAAAAATGAAGCATTTTCATAACAGTGCATTCTAATATGGTGGTGATTTTCAGTATTTTTCATCTCATGGCACACATAAACTAATCACTAAAATTCTGCAGCACACCAAATATATTTATATTTCTTGGTAATCTGACAAAAAAAGGCATAATTTTGATTCATTTATAACACGCAGCTAATGTTGTGTTGGTTGTTGCCATTTTTTTTTTTACAATCTAAGGGAAAAGAGGTCAGTACCCCTGACTAAATACTCAGGTATTGTGTGTTTAGAAAATTCTTATGGCACAATGGTTGGAAAATTATTGTAATACGGCAATCTTGAGAAGTGATAAGGGTAGAGTTACAGCATACAGACTCTACGTGGCGGCAGGGGAGCTGCTCATTCAGATTCACCCAGGAATTTCCTAGTTTTACAACTAGAGCCCTCACATCCAGGAAAAGCCCTTAGTCCTGGGCAAACTGGGACAGTTGGTTACTACAACATGGGGACCTGTCTCTTGGTCATTTGGAAGAATTTTCTATGTATTCTGAAACAAGCATTTCAAAAACCTCTTCAAATATCTGAGCCAGGTTTATAATTCTGTTCAAAAGTTAGGATAAGTGACTGTAAATAGTATTCCAGAAATACCTACTCCTGGAAATGAAATTGTAAGAATGCAACTTAAAATGCTGAAAAAGATAAATAAGGTTACAGTAGCCAAGTGTAGGGTAGCTAAGTGTGGGTACTATGATGCTACTGGCCTAAAATATGTGCATGGAAAGGTAAAAAATCCAAGGCTATTTTTTGGCTATTTTTTTATAGACATGGCTCTAAACTTCATATACTTAGCCTCAGTGCCCTGAACATGACATTGACTGGTTAAGAGCACAGGCATAGATTATCTTTAATGACATAACCATTAAAAACCAGGGAAAAAAGCTTATAAAACTTTAATTGCTTAAGTACATACACAGGAAATAACCCTTATCTCATTCCTCTCCTAGAGTGGG
>PVKM010042955.1:0-12655 GCA_004027735.1 Carollia perspicillata
GGGGCTCAATGAATTGAGTGCTGGCCTGTGAACCAAAGGGTCTCCAGTTGGATTGCACATGCCTGGGCTGCGGGCCAGGTGACCGGTAGCGGGTGCATGAGAGGCAACCACACATTGATGTTTCTCTCCCTCTCTTCCTCCCTCCCCCTCTCTAAAAACAAATAAATAAAATCTTTTTTTTATTTTTTTAAAAGTTACGCCATCTTCAAGACTTCTCCTCAAATCAACCTCCTCATATAATCTTTCATGTTCCCAGATAATCTTTCCTTTTGGGAAGTCCCAATTTGTAATACCTACCTTCTTCCCCATTTATATTTTAATTATTTGCATGCTTTTTATCTCTCCCTCTAGATTATAATCTTATGAAGAATAGAGTATTATTTATTTTTATTTTTCACATTTTACAAATATCTTTAATATAGGTGACAAATGAATGCCAAACTGATTGTGCAAATGTAGCACTCAAAACCAGATATAAAACACAGTAGGTCACACATAGAAACTGACAACGGTATTGCTGTGGAACAAAAAGTCCAGGGTGATATAATAACAGAAATGCCCTCTACTTTAAGAAAGCTCCGTGTAAACATAAAAAGCTGAATTGAAGAAATCATCTGTCCTCATACATTTACCTAACAAAAGTACATATTTTCAAAAAGTATAATAACCTTAAAAATGTAAACTTGTTAGCAGCATTAAAATATGTGCTTCGCAAAATATGTTTTTTAAAGATTTCTTGTATGAAGAAATGTACACATATACATAAATACAAAAGATGAAATCTTTTTATCAAACTACCCCTCCAAAAATATCCTCTCTGGCCCTGTGATCTACAAGTAAGCAAAAAGAAAAGGAAGAGCTGGTTTAGTAGAAAGCTACAAATGGTGATTGAAGGGTATGGAAAAAGATGTATTAAAGAAGGTTAAGAAAATGGATATTATTCAGCATGAAGTTTAAAGGCTGATTTCAGACAATTTGATAACAATCTACAAGTACATGAAGGGCTTTCACACAGGGAATAATCACCAGCTTCTCTCCAACTTCAATTTGGACCGGAACAAGAGAAAAATTATGTTAGATAAAAGGAAGAATTGTTGAGAGTAAGGATTATTTAATGCTAAAATAGAGAGTAAGGAGAACTGTGAATTCTTCTTCCCTGTGGAAGGCTTTAAAATGTAGCTCAAAAAACACAACCTGCCTGGAGATACAGAAATGCACTAGATAACTGCTCAGTTTCTTTCAATGTCTAGAGTCAGAAGTTTTCTGGGGTTACTTTGCTGGTAAATTCTTATTTTAAAAAAACTTTGTATTGTTGTTCAACTATACTTGTTCCCATTTTTCCCTGTTGCTCTCCCTTGTCTGGCCCACCCTCCTCACCCACATTCAATCCTTCCCCGACCCCTGTTGTTGTTGTCCGTGGGTCTTTTACATACATGTTCCTTGACTTGATCCTTCCCCTTCTTTCCCCCATTATTCCCCTCCCCGCTCCTCTCTAGTGACTGTCAGTTTGTTCTTTATTTCCATGTCTCTGGTTCTATTTTGCCCAGTTTGTTTTGTTAGGTTCCACTTATAGGTAAGATCATATGGTATTTGTCTTTCACCACCTGGCTTATTTCACTTAGCATAATGCTCTCCAGCTCCATCCATGCTGTCCTGAAGGGTAGGAGCTCCTTCTTTCTGCTGCACAGTATTCCATTGCATAAATGTACCAGTTTTTTTGATTCACTCATTTATTGATGGGCACTTAGGTTGCTTCCAGCACTTGGCTATTGTAAATTGTGCTGCTATGAACATTTGGGTGCATAGGTTCTTTTGAATTGGTGTTTCATGATTTATAGGGTATAATCCCAGTAGTGGAATTGCCGGGTCAAAAGGCAGTTCCACTTTTAGCTTTTTGAGGAAATTCCACACTGTTTTCCATAGTGGCTGCAGCAGTCTACATTCCCACCAACAGTGTAGCAGGATTCCCTTTCCTCCACAACCCTGCCAGCACTTGTTTGTTGATTTATTTTTGATGGCCATTCTGACCAGTGTGAAGTGGATCTCATTGTGGTTTTAATTTGCATCTCTCTGATGGCTAGTGATGCTGAGCATCCTTCCATATGCCTATAGGTCCTCTATAAGTCCTCCTTGGAGAAGTATTTGTTCAGGTCCTTTGCCCATTTTTTAATTGGATTGTTTGTCTTCCTGGTGTGGAATTGTGTGACTTCTTTATATATTTTGGAGATCAAACCCTTGTCAGATGTATCATTGGCCACTATACTTTCCCATAGAGAAGCCTTTTAACTTGATGTGGTTCCATTTGTTTATTCTCTCCGTTATGGCCCTTGCTCTAGGGAACATAGCAGTGAAAACATTGCTGCATGGAATAGCTGAGATTTTCCTGCCTACATTCTCCTCTAGGACTTTTAGGTGGACACATTTTTCTTAATGAATCAGATAGTAAATGTTTTGGTGTTGAAAGCTGTAATCTTTGCAACAACCACTCAAATTTGCCATTGAGCAAAATCTGCCAAGGAGAACACAGAAATGAATGGGTGTGGCTGTGTTCTGGTAACACTTCAATTACAAAACCAGGCAGTGCTCAGTAAGATCCAATTTGTCAACTCTTGTTTAGATCCTTCTAAATGTAAATTTGTGTGTGTGTGTACATGCATTTTCTTTTAGTGAAATTTCATTAACTTTGAATACCAAAAAATTAACTAAATTTGACTAAAAGAAAATATTGGTCTTTTGATCAGATAGAAGATAAAAAAAAAGGTTTGTATCAGTAGCCAAGCTTGCCTCAAATTACTGTCAAATTCTGAGTCAACTATAAGAGTCACAAATTTTGTGATGGAGTTTAATGCACGCAATTACAACTAAATTTGTCTATTTACTTGGTTTGGGAATGATATGTTTTGAATTTTATCTCAATAAGAAAAAAATGAATAATAATTATCCTAATTAATGTTCTCCATTTATAGTTTTTTCAAATGTTAGTTATTCAACTAATTTAAAGATGAAATACTGTAAAATGTTCAATAACGATGAAGTTATTTTTCCATTACTGAACTGTAATATTCTTTCAGTCAGTAAAAAATTCTGTGGGAGGAAAATGTCAGGAGGAAGCTAATCATCAATTTGCTACAGCAAAAACCTGCACAGCTGGTGGATGAGTGTTTCAATGTACTTCCAGATTAAGCAAGGCAGTTTAAAGAAAACATCATGCAAAAATTCAATCTGCTATGGGTTTAAAATAAAGTCTTCATCTGTGTTGCTGCAGAAAAATAGTCACTCTACATTTTGTCATATTGTAGTGGATTAGCTTTAATGAAGTATGTATCCCCCAAAGCATTATTGTGATATTTTGTGTTTGTCTTGGTCTACACCAAGGCAAGGGTTTAGATTTAGTGAACAGAAGAATGGATTTTATTCTTAGCAATTCCTTGGAAGGTTTTCTTTTCTAAAGTTTAAAAGCAAGCAATGTCCATGCACTTAGAAGGAGACTTTTGCAGCTGATACCCATGGACTCTCACAGTGGTGATAATGCTGCCATGGTCTCTGAAAAGTGACAAGAGACCCTCACAAAAGAAATTCTTTAGAATGCATTTCTTTATAACTTATTAATTAATGTCACCCCAATAAATTTACTAAAATAAAATTTTAAAAAATTTCAAAGCAAACAAATAAACAAAAACTAGAGCGTAGTATGGTTTAGTTTGAAAGGGAGAAAGAGTGTCTGTCTATTCATCCATCCATCCATGTATTTGTCTATCATCATCTCCCTTTATATACAGGGTCTGGTACAAAGAACATCCCTTCTTTATTACAAAATCTTTTATTACAAAATCATAAGCATGTAATTCTTTAACATAACAATATTGCACTCAAGCACACCATATGACATTTATGTGAAATGTTCAAATTGCTGTCCATCTCATGCAAGATATTCATGTACCCTACTGACCACACTCAAGCAGGCACTGCTTCTGCTGGACCCTTCATATTTACCTATCCATCCATTCTCTGTTACTGTCTGTCACTCATGCATATGTCTATCCATCCATTTAACTGCCTGCTTAGTTACCTACCTACACATCTACCTATTCAGCCCAGTCATCGACTTTCTGAACTACGGGAGGTTTCTTGCTTTATCTTAATATGTAGGTGCCAGCTTTTTGGGTCATTGGGAATTCTCTTTTCTCTTAATTTTCACCCTCCACTTTCTGTACCTAAGGATTTCTCTACTCTTTTGTCCCTGTCTCACCCTTGTAGTGCTTAATTTACTCACATCCTTCTGCAGCCTGCTGCCTTGCACTTGGAAAAGGCCCTGTGCATCTCTCTCCACCCCCACCCCCGATTTTCCACAGTACTTGGCATTTTATCCTGTGCACTCAGTGAAGATCTGTGGGAGAGGAAGCTGATAGGGCAGGCTCTGTTTGGTTTTCCTGGCGATTCTAACTTATCATACCTGCCCATGCATAGCCATGTTTGATAAACATTTGGCTGTTTTTTCCATATTCTATATACGGAATGGATTTCTCTAGGCCACAGCTCCCTCCCAGGAAGAAACAAAGCTGTGAATCTCTTCTTTCCTAATAAGAGCTCATAACTTTCTAGAATTTATTGTTTTACATATCTTTGCATCTTCAGCTCTCTGATAACATTTAAAAATTATAGTTAATCTGGTATGTTCTCATTGTGAGGGTCAGAGCAATGGTCTCTGTGTTAGTTTGCTATGTCTTCCATAACAAAAGGCACAGGCTGAATGGCTTCAATAGAGAAACATATTTTCTTACTGTTCTAACATAGAAGTCCAATGTATTGATGGGATTGGTTTCTACTGAGGCCCCTCTCCTTGGTTTTCAGATGGTGTTTTCCCCATAACTTCACATGGTCTTTGTTCTGTGTGTGTCCGTGTCCTAATTCTTTCTTCTTATAATACACCCATCATATTAGATTAGGGCCCACCCAAATGGCCTCATAGTTACCTCTTGAAAGACTCTTCAAATTCAATCACATTCTAAGGGGTTAGAGACTAGGATTTCAACAAATAAATTTTAGGTATAATATTGTTCAGCCCATAAGACTTTCTTTGCAACCCTCTACCCATATTTTAATTTTAACCTTTCCAAATCACTTTGTTTTAGGTGGTTCTCTTATGTACATCATAAAATTGGATTTCACTTTGAGTGCTTATATGATAATATTTTTATTTTGTAGATGAGCTAACCATATTTACATTTGTTGATAAGACTGATAAATTTGATCCTCAGTTTATAATACCATACATATAATATAACATACATATGTTATGCATATTAGTAAATACATAAATATATATGTATAAGAAAAAAGTGCCTTTCACAATCACGATATTGTCTGTTTTCCTTTTTCTTCCATCTATCAAGTTTTTTGGATATTTTGGGAGATTTGTATTTTTATTCTAGTGCTTACTTTTCTAAAAGTTTTCTTTTAAGAGAGAGGGGATGAAGGAAGAAAGAGAGGGAGATAAACATGGGTTGCCTCTTGCACAACTCTGTAGCCGGCCAGCCTGCCTACAAATTTGGGACTCAAGATTGCAATACCAGCTCTTACCTAAGCTGCCAGCCAGATGATCAGCTGTATTGATTTGCTGGCCCACACAATCTTGTGAGCCAATTCCTTAAAATCTCGGTCTTTCTCTCTGCATATATCTTATTGGTTCTACTTTTTCTGAAGAACCATGACTGACTCATCAGTAAAAATTTTTTAACAACTCTTTAACTTTTTGTAATTGAATGTATTGCTAGTGTATAAAGGTTTTCAAGAAAAATAAATCAAATTTTCTTTAAATCCCAAGACTTTCAAAACACTTGGTTAGTTATCTCTGCTAATTTGGAGATAGTGGAAAATAAATATAAATTTTAATGTAAGATGTAACATGGTTAATCTTGAGGTTAGTTGTGTCATGGCTACCTTCACACTTTTTATCTCTCCCTTTATTAATTTTCTTTATCTATATTAGTATTACAAATAAACTTGTGGGAAGTAACAACACAGGCAGAAGGAATAATTTGATCCAACTATAAACTAGCTTTGGGGCATGGGAGACAGCAGAGCTATTGAAGTGGGGTCATGCTTTCCTAGAAACCTCTTGGGCATAAAGAGGGTGAGCAAGAACCTATGCAAGAAGTGAGCAAGAACATATGCAACGTAAACTTTGAACTATATTATAGCCAGCTTATTTTATCAAGAAACTATAATGTAAAAGGAAGTTAACTATATTTCAAAAGTTATATTGCATATGCTTTGGTCACCTTTTCCTTATGCTTACCATTCTAATAGATACCGCAAAGTAATCATCAGAATGGCAGAACTTTAAGATGGATGTGGGAAGCAACTGGAATATAACCAGATCAAAAATTATTCATTCAACACAGTTTTTCATAGGCAAAACAAGGAATCCAAAAAATAGTAAAATTTTCTAAAAGACAAATGCATTTAAAACTTCTGACTCTAATTTCTCATGCAGTAATATTTTCACCAATATGTCCCCTAGAGCAAGGCACATATAGGAGAGAATAAATAAATGGGAACACATCAAATTAAAAACTTCTGCATGGCTAAAGAAAACATCAGCAAAACGAAGAGGGAACCAACAGTATAGGAAAATATATTTGCCAGTGATACCTCCAACAAGGAATTGATCTCCAAAATATATAAAGAAGTCACACAATTCCACACCAGCAAGACAAACAATCCAATTAAAAAATAGGCAAAGGACCTGAACAAATACTTCTCCAAGGAGGACATACAAAGGGCCCAGAGACACATAAAAAGATGTTCAACATCACCAGCCATCAGAGAGATGCAAATTGAAACCACAATGAGATACCACTTCACAACAATCCGAATGGCCATCTTAAACAAATCATCAAACAACAACTGCTGGCACAGTTGTGGAGAAAACGGAATCCTGCTACATTGTTGGTGGGAATGCAGACTGGTGCAGCCACTATGGAAAACAGTGTGGGATTTCTTCAAAAAGCTAAAAATGGAACTGCCTTTTGACACAGCAATTCCACTACTGGGATTATACCCTACAAATCATCAAACACCAATTCAAGAGAACCTATGCACCCTAATGTCCATAGCAGCAAAATTTACAATAGCCAAGTGCTGGAAACAGCATAAGTGTCCATCAGTAAATGAGTAGACAAAAAAACTATAGTACATTTTCACAATGGAACGCTATGCAGCAGAGAGAGAGAAGGAGCTCCTACCCTTCAGGACGGCATGGAGGGAACTGGAGAGCATTATGCTAAGGGAAGTAAGCTAGGCCATGAAAGACAAATACCATATGATTTCACCTATAAGTGGAACTTAATAAGCAAAGCAAACAAGTGAGCAAAATATAACCGGAGACATGGAAATGAAGAACAGATTGAGAGCAACCAGAGGGAAGGTGGGAGGGGGTAACAGGGAAAAGAAGGGAAATGGTCAAATCGAGGAACATGTACAAAGGACCCATAAGCATGAACAATGGGGAGGAGGGTTGAATGTGGGGGTGTGGCCAGGGCAGGGGAGAATACTAGGGGGGAAATGGGGACAACTATAGTTGAACAATAAAAAATGACAAAATAACAAAAAAAAAAAAACAGTTAACGCCCAAGGTTTAAGGTTACAGGCAACTGGGCCATGCCATAGACAGCTGGTGAGAACACAGCTGGGACAATCTGCCTGATCTGAAGGTCGCTTTGGCATTAAATACCACAATCTTTACAGGTTTTCATATCAAATCTACTGTGTATGGGTACACAAAACAATTGGCTTGAACTGAAAAAAATTGTATTACTTTTTCTGTTTACATAATTTATATATATTTATTAGAAATAATATATATAACATAGGCTAACAAAAACAAAAAGAAATAAGTGTTCATCTCCTGATCTAAATAAAAAGTTTCATGATGTCTCTCACTTTCATCCCATCAACATATTTTGTATGTTCTTGAGGAAAAGAAAGAAAATTAAGAAAATAACTAAAAAAATGACATGGTCTCTAAATTGAACCAATTAACATTAAAATCAGGAAAAATTTTAAAAACACCCACCTCATGAGTCATCGTCTCACTTGCCCCTTTGCCTGACCCAGACATGGCAGGAGTTCTCTTCTTAGCCTGAAGCATTACAATATGCACCCTTTTCACTTAGGGTATCTCACGCCTGAGCTTGTTTTCATTCATGTTATTTTGCATTTCCTAAACTTTGTAATAATCCGTACCAAATAAAAAGAAAGTTAATGAATTTTGATGCTTTCAAAGTCTGGGAGGTTAAAGGTTCTGAGCACAATTGCAATATATGGAAGCGTTCCCTCCCCATCACTGGGTGTCCTGCAAATCAACTCAACTCCGACACTACCCAGAGACAGAGGCATATCCCACACATTGAGAGCTCAGTCCCCTAAGACTGGCCCCTCCAACACGCACTTCACATGCACATAGACACAGAGTGTAGCCTGAGCTTCTTCTGACTGACCAGCTACAGATGGAAGGTTCCCATGACCCCCTCCTTGAATTTCAAACATGAATCACAAGTTTGGGTTTCCACAGCCCCTCTTGGTAGAAGAGATGTGTAGGGCAAAGTACGAGGAAAAAGTATGGAGCTTCCACGTGGAGGAGCTTCCATGCCCTCACCAGGTGTGCTACTCCCCCTCAATCACCAACTTGAAACTTCTCCAAACAGTCCTTTGGAGGTTTTATGGAGGCTTCATTACACAGGCATAATTGACTAAACCATTAGCCACTGGCAACTGATTCAACCTCCAGCCCCCTCCCCTCTCTGGTTCTATGGTAGCCACTCCCCATGCTTAGACACAGCCCAAAAGTCACCTCACTGATATAACAAAAGATACTTCTTTTATCACTCTCATCACTTAGGAAATTCCAAGGCTTTGAGGAGCTCTTTGCTGAAACAGTGAGGAAGACAAAATATATATTTCTTATTATAAATCACAATATCACAGAGATAGACCAAGTTACTTGACATCTAACACATTTAGATTAAATTTTTTCTTAGATCGTTTATGGTCAAAAGATACTATCTTATAAAATTTTATAAGCCTATATGAGCAGGCAGTCATAAGTGGTCTCATAAACTGAGTATGTCCTAATTGGTAGAACCTATTTGATTACGAAATCCTGTATGTGCTGAGCACCAACTTCATGAACAAGACTGAAAATCTTTGGATTATCTTCTAAACTCCAATTGAAAGAATATTATAACTAAGTACCCATAACTATCATGAGACAGCAGATAAGCTAATGCCACACATTGGAAACATTTTCTACTTTCCATTTGACAATAAAATTAAAGAAGAACCAAAGCCCAGAGAAATGAATCCAAATTTACAAAATCCCTAAGAGTAAATTTTTAGGGAAGTCTAGTTCTGTGGGTTTTAAATTGTTCCTACACATTAGCACCTAGGAAACATATTGCAAAATAAAAGGTAATATTGTGGGCCCTTAAGATTATGACCTAGGAGGTCTATTGCAGTACCCAAGATTATACAGATTGAATAAACTCAGCATGCCATTTTGATGCGGTGGAGACATGGGCAGATGTTTGAGAAGTGACGCAGTTGGTATCAGTGCCAGGTAACAAAAGAACGATAATCTAGATCAGTGGTTTTCAACCAGTGTGCTGCAAGAAATTTTAAAACATGCAATACCTGATGTTTAGCCAGGGGTACTGGACTCTTTTCCCTTAGATTGTCAGATAAAAAAAAAATGACAACAGCCAACACAACAATAGCCCTCCAGTATAAATGAATCAAGATTATACCTATTTTTTGTCAGGAGTGCAAAAATATATAATACATATTTTGGTGTGCCTCAGAATTTAGCAATTACTTTATGTGTGCCATGAGATGAAAAAGGTCAAAAACTGCTGATCTAGATCAATTTTTTATTATTGTTTTTCTTCAGTAAATATCTTTTTTGCAATCAGTGTGAAAAAGAGGTAAATCAATCTCAAAAGTCCATAATTCCTTATTCATATCCAGTTTTTTCACTGTCAAGCCCTGTGATAGTAGACAATTCTGTCAGATCATGTACGCTTCCCGTTAGCCTTCTGATAAAAAGTCAAAGTGAGAGGCCACAAGCGTTTATCAGAGATTTTTAAAAAAGAATTGAAATCAGGGGCATGGATTCAGGCAGAAGCTCAAATTATGTACATTCTTATGGGGTGAAGGCAAGGAATTTTTAAGAGGAAAGAAAGGGAAAAAATTACATGAATACAAGAAAGGACTTTCTATTGGTGAGAATAAGGTTTTTTAGCTATAAATGACTGGCTACTGATTCTAAAGAATGCCCATTATCATCCATCCTCATGGTCACGATGGCTGCTTTCCAGCATCTTTTCAACCAGTTGTTTGTCAGGCAATGTTGGCTTGGCCCAGCTCCAACATTCCAAAGGTTCACCGACTAAGACATTCAAAGCAGTTCCTCTGGAGTGGCTGTTCCAGTACTAGTTTAAAATGGCTCCACTTACGTAAACTTTTCACATTCTGTTTTCTCACCTATTCAGTGATAAGGACACCTGTCTGTCTACCTCACAGAAATATGGGAGTATATGCCAGCATATTCTGAAGAAAGTATGCATGTAACACCAGGGACACCGGGGTATCTATGGTAAATAGGACCCACTAACAACTCCACTCTCCTAAGTGACAGTCTTGAAGTTAAAAGTGTATTTAAAGAATTATACCATAAAAGCAAAGAGAATGGGCAAGGTAACTATACCAACAATTTCTTTATTTATTGGGGTGACATTCCTAATTAAATTACATTGTTTTCAGGTGTACAATTCTGTAACACATCATCTGCATATTGTATTGTGTTCCCCGCCCCAAGTCAAGTCCCCTTCCATCCCCATTTATCCCCCTTTACTTTCCTCCACCTCCCCCACCCCCGGCCCCTCTAGTGATCACCATGCTGTTCTCTGTGGCTATGAGCTACACTGACAAAATTGAAACAGAGGTGAGTGATAAGTGACATAGCACACAGGGGCAAGCCGAATCCTGAATGAGCATTATGGAAAGTTGACATGCATCCCAATTTGTACAACAGAACCCTCAAAAGGTTCAACACCAAGTGGGGGTAGAGGAAAAATTGGGGCTGTGAACAAACAAACAAACAAAGCAATGGAATAGTTGAAAGTTTAAAATGTAATTAGGTCCCAGAATGCACCTAACTGGATGACCACCACTCCCTCATCCAGAAGGAAAATGAAGCTCTATTTTCTGGAGAGACCCAAAAAGAGATTCAAGGATTTGGGAAGTGCTAGCCATGAATGACAGTGCGGTTACCACATGAAATCAGGGATATTCAGGGACATTCCACATCAGATATTGGAAGTCCCTGCTCTATTCTTTAAATCAGCTCCCCACACACAGCCAGTCAGGCTTATACATTCCAGGCAGGCTAATGGTTCCTCTTACTAAATCTGATCAGATCAGTGGTTCCCAAATCAAACAGCCAACCAAGTACCCCAGGGTTCACACACACCCTCCCAGCCTCTCAAGTGTACAGAGCTTATGGTCACTACAGACACCTGCAGGCGGCCTCTAACACAAAAGCCAGAGTGCCAAAGGGTAAACAACTCTAGGAACAATCAGCATTTATGCAGAAAAATGGAGAGCTTTCAAAATTGTAATTAGGTCCATAATCTATGTACACATGGAATTTGTTTATCTAACTACATTTCTGACTGACTTGCATCATAATTTCAGAAAACAAAATTTTAATTTTTGAGCTGCAAAAACATTCTTCTCACAACATAATAAAGTAACATAATACCATTTACTGTAATTTATCCCTTGGTAAACCCAGCAGTATCTATGTACTTAATTATCCTAAACAAACCCAAGACTGTGTGCTGATTGGTTACTTTAAAAAATCATAAAAAGTTGTAAACACAGTGTTTTCTGTCATAATCAAGGCTAATTTCAATCGGGCCCACATTTATTTCATGTCTATGTATATAGAGAGATATTGCATATGAAATATCCTCACAGAGCTCTGTGTGCTTCTATGCTTGTCCACCCCCACAGTCTTTTTGCAGCTCAGCAGAGTGATCCTGCTGCAACAAAATCCTGAATCATGTCACCGCTCTGCTCAAAAATTTTCTGTCTCATTCAGAATAAAAGCCACAAATTTCACAACAGCCTACAAAGCCATACCTTCTCCCAGCCCACTCCCCTCTCTAAGCACCTCCTCCTCCCGCACTGCTTGGCAGCCTCTGGCCTCCTTGCTATTTCCTTAAGACCTCATGGCCACATAGAGCCTTTGCACTGGCTGTGAGTCAGCTTGGAACCCTGTTCCCACAGACATCCATCCGTGTGACTCATTTCTTCAACTCTATCTTTATTGAAAATGTCACCTTTTCGATAAAACCTCCCTGGATCATGCTATTTCAAGCTGTAACTCTCTACTCTTCAAATAATATCAGTTGATTCTACTCTCTTTTACATTTTACATAGAACTTATTGCCATCTATCCTACTACATAATTTAGTTATTAATTATCTTAATTGTTTATTGTCTTTCTCTTCTTGATAGACCATAAGCCCCATTATGAAAAGGCAGTAGAACCCTGGCCAGGTGGCTCAGTTGGTTGAGCATCATCCAGTAC
>PVKM010042956.1:0-12660 GCA_004027735.1 Carollia perspicillata
CTGACTTGGGGCGTGCGAGAGGCAACCAGTTAATGTTTTTCTCACACGTCAGTGTTTCTCTCCCTCTTTTTTTCCTCTCTTACCCTCTCTGCAAAAATAAATAAAATCTTCTTTTCAATGGTAGATTTTATGTTATGTATATTTTACCACAAAAATTAAATACTACTACTTTATCTGCATCTCAGTGTTTTGATAAATAGTATTTCCATTAATCATTCAAGTTCAAAATATTTTTTAACATCTGACATACTTTCTTGACTCAGTAGGTTATTCAGAGTGTGTTTCTGAACATCCAAGGATTTTCTGGTTTACCTTTTACATGGATTTCTAGATTGTAGTCAACCTGCAGTGTACGGAGTGGAAAAAAGTGGATCCATAGCTGTTGTTATGGGAAAATATATAATACAAGCATAAACTCTGTGTTTCATATACTCACAACTATAAACCTAATTTCGCCCACCCTGTATAATTTCTGTCCTTCAAAATGTATGGGAGATACGAATAACAAAGTGGTCATCATACAGTTTTATAGTCCACCTTTTATACTTAGTAACTTTGTTACTTTGGAGTTCATCTAATTGTTCAGTTTGCTACAAATCTTAAATGGAAGTAAATTTTCCAAAAATGTAAAAGGATTGGCTTTTTAAATGTGCCAGCAGAAACCAAACACAAAGTTCTCCAGTGGAAAGAGCACTTGACTTTCCTTTGACCTGAATAACTACAGCCTTGCCTTCAGCCCTACATTCCGGAGTAGACCACGTGTTTATTTGCTCAAACAGATCTTTCTTACTCTGTTATACTACTGAAGCCCAGGTCAGCCATATTTTTTTAAGATTTTATTTGTTTTTTAGAGGAAGGGAAGGAGAAAGAGGGAGAGAAACATCAGTCGGTTGCCTCTCGCACGCCCTGAGCTGGGGACCTGGCCTGCAACCCAGGCACGTGCCCTGACTGGGAATTGAACCCTCGACCTTTCAGTTCACAGGCAGATGCTCAATCCACTGAGCCACACCAGCCAGGGCAGCCACATTTTTTAGAGCTTGTAAAAGTAAAGCTCATTTGCAGTAAGAAAACTGAATAAAATCAACTGTTTCTCGGTTTTCTTTTAGGCCCGAGCTTTGAAGAAACAGGTCATTGATGACTTCATTGCCCAAAACAAGTATCTGTTAGCAGCCCGGCTCACCAGCCAGAAGCTGTTCCATGAACTCTGCCCCGTGAAACGGTCCCACCGCCAGAGGAAGTAAGAGTCAAGGCTTTGCCCTGCTTGTCATTGCTGTAGAGGGGCCATGTCAGACTTTACCACAAGGCAGTTAAACACCTGCCTACCCTGTGACAGAATTTATTCTTCACGTAACCAGTGTTGACTGACAACTATCATAGTGGTGTGTGTTCATTCGGGGTCCCTTAGTCCTAGAGTCCTAGAGTATTAGTCCTTAGTCCTAGAGTATTGGATGTGCCAGCCTAGTCTGAGGGTCAAAGAAGATCTCCCTAAGATGTAACACTTCAGCTGAGACCTGAAGAAAGAGAGAGGCTTTAGCCAGGTGTCAGGAAGAAATGGTTACTCCAAAGAACATGGAGCATGAGAGAGTTCCCCTTCCCACTAGAGGGTTCCACTCGGGTGAGGCTTTGCAGGTCTCAGATAGGGCGAGCACTTTCCCGTCTCACCTGGCCTGGAGGAAGTGCTCAGGAGATGCTTGGGAGAGCGGATGAATGCGTGGTAAGCTAGACTTTCCACTGGAATCACTGCAAAGGAAGCCCTTCAGAATGAGGCTCAGTGGCCTGTGGGCTGAGAGAGGTGTGACCAGCCCTGCCTGTGAGGGAAGAACTGGACCAGATGGCTTCTGAAAGGCCCTTCTGTGTCAAGGACTCCATGACCGTTGCCTTAAAAGAAATTTCTAAGTGTGGTAGCGTTTGATTGGGGGGAAACGTCACCAGTCTGGAAAAGCAGCAGGTCCTGAGTGACTTGGAAATCCTCTCTCATTAGAGATTTCGAAGCTCCAGTTTCCATTAGTCAAAGTGTCCATTTGAGCACCGCCCCTGCGCCCCTCCACTCGCCATCACAGGTTCTTGTCGTGGCCTCGGGGACTGGTTATAGCATCTTCTCTTGTGGTGCAGGTACTGTGTGGTTTTACTGACCACTGAGACCACCAAACTGAGCAAACCCTTTGAGGCCTTCCTGTCCTTTGCCCTGGCAAACACGCAAGACACAGTGCGGTTCGTGCACGTCTACAGCAACCGGCAGCCGGAGTTTGCCGACACCCTCCTGCCAGACGGCGAGGCGTTCCAAGGAAAGTCAGCGGTGAGCCCTGGTTTCCGTCCTGGTCCCCAGCTCCCCACAAGCACGGGCGCTTGATTCCATCCCCTCCTTCCTGGGGAGTTTTGAGTGCAGATTCCAGGAAACCCAGAACACTCTGAGCCTGTTATAAAAGCCCACTCTTATTAAAATGGTCATTCAGCCTGGTGATTTCATGTCTCAGATTCTCAGCAAGCACCTTTCCTGTGAGTGAAGACTGAAGACCATCAGTCCTTCTCTCTAGTTCTTCCCACAGCAGGTCTAGTCTTGCAGTATCCAGCAGGCAAAGGCTTCCTTAGGCTGCCAATGATGTGCTTCTGAAATGCCCCTCCTCCACACGTAGGGCATCTGATTGATCTCTCCTGCCCTCCCCTCCTTTGTCGTCACCCCCTACAGAAGCGGGCAGTTCTTCTCTGGCCTTTTTAAGCTCTAAAAAACAAAGGGTTCCCTTATTCTAAAATTAAGTCAGAGGTTGTTGAACAAAGTTGATTGAGAAGAAAGAGCTTTAACTTTTAATAGAAGCTTCAGAAAATCACCATAAAAAGTCACCATAATTTCTTTTGCCAGAAAAACTTAAATCTCCTGCAGATGCTTCGTGCTCACCCCTATTTGTGTTTTGAGTTTTGTTGCTGCGTTCTCTAGACCCTTTCTTCATCCTCTTTGAAAAGAAACTAAACGGTAGTGACTCAGCATTCTTTTGAGAATTCTGACGGTTTTTCTCTTTTTTCTCCCAGGTGTCCATCTTAGAAAGGCGCAACACAGCAGGCAGGGTGGTGTATAAAACCCTGGAGGATCCCTGGACGGGGAGCGAGAAGGACAAATTCGTCCTTTTGGGATATCTCGACCAGCTGCGGAAAGACCCGGCTCTTCTGTCTTTGGAAGCCGTGCTCCCCGACCTGACTGATGAACTTGCCCCTGTAAGCACGTGGCCCAGGAGCGTGGGCGCCGGGCAGGGCTGGTGAGCTCGCAGGGCCCAGGCGGAGGTTCGGCGGCAGCACTGTGTCGGGGGCGAGGGCTTCTCCCACCAGGGCTCAGGGCCTGACCGTCGTCCATGTCCTCTCAATAGGTTTTTCTCCTTCGGTGGCTTTACTCTGCTTCGGACTACGTCTCAGACTGCTGGGATAGCATATTTCACAGCAACTGGTAGGAGGATTACTGGATTGAATTTCGTTTGCTCCATTAATAGCAGGACCGCTGTTTTTCTTTTGAAAATAAGTCTCTCGTTCTTTGAATGAGTGTATCTCCGACATAGGCACGTGGAAGGATGTTTACACATTTTCAATGCTGTTCTTCTTTTTCTTTCTTTTGGTAACTTCACATTTTTTTATTTGCCGACCCTTTCTCACTGGAAAGGAAGGACCACCCCTGGCTGTCCTTCCAGACAGCAAAGCCTGGGACTGTCCTGTTCCTCAGGACCCCTCTGGTGCCCAGCCCAGTGCCCGCCACACAGGGAATCCAGTGTATAGGTCACAAGCCAATCAGTGAATTGATTAGAGAAGAGAGGGATATCCCCCTCCCACTCCAGGAAGACCGGGGGCTCCCAAAGGGTAGAAGCACGCCTCCTATGTCCGTGATTCCCAGCACCCAGCACAGCTCTGGAGAAGTGGCAGGCCTCTGCCGAGTGTTCGTGGAGGACACCAGTCCTAGAGAATGCTGTGGAAGGTCAGCTTTTTCTCCCTGCTCCACCCCTCTGAGCCACGTCGGAATTATTCCGGGGGTGGGAGGAATCAAAATAGAGGAAATCATTCCACGGACTTTCTAGTCACTGCCACTTAGTCAGTGTATAGCATTCCCCTATCCTGATGACATCCTAACTGCCCTTGACAGCAGAACGTTCTTCCTTGCTCACAACTCAAATCCGTCATCACCCTCTTACTGGTTCCTTCTGCAGGACATGCTAAACCCAGCCTGTGACACCGAGACACAAAATCAGACTTTTAAAACAAGCTATCTGTGAATGATAACAGTGAAGGGAAAAATCTCTGCTTCTGCACCCCCACCCCCTCAAACCTCTATTTGTGTGAAATCCGAAAGTGTTTATTGATGTGAAAGCTTTTTGGTTTGGGGTTGTTTTGGATTTTATCCTTTAGAACCGGAGGGAGGAAACCGGAAATCTCTGATTGATGCGTCACAACAGCCGGGGGAGAGCCGGGCAGTTTGTAAGCCTGTTCACTTGCTTTTAGGCGGGAAATGATGCCCCTCCTGTCCCTGGTCTTCTCTGCCCTCTTCATCCTCTTCGGCACCGTCATCATCCAGGCTTTCAGGTAAGTCCTCTGCGGCTTCCCTGTGTGGTTCTGGAGGGAGAGCCCCAAACCTCCTGGTTGCTTGTCCTCTTTTTTGGTGAAACTCCCTTTTTTCCTCTTTAGTGACTCAAACGACGAGCGCGAGTCAAATCCTCCGGGAAAAGAGGAAGCCCAGGAGAAGGCCGGGAAGGCAGAGCCCAGCTTCACCAAAGAGAGCAGCAGGTTTCTCTAACCAGACACCAGCCCCCCTCCCCTGAGCAGCGGGCCTCAGGCCGTGGGGTCTCACAGAGCGGTGCGGGCACGGATCGGGTACATACAGCTCCGGGTCACCTCCCGCTGTGTGAGACAGGATAGCGAAGGCCACTGCTGCTTCCTGTTCACTGGGACCCTCTCCACACTCAGAGCCGACCTCCTACTCGGGATCATCAGCTGCTCAGTCTCGGGTGGGATACTGAGGGCCCGAAGGAGAAAATGGTGCATCGCCGTAACTGCCGATGCCTTCACCTGTCCTGATGTTTCTCCTCCACCGACTGAAGGGCAGCGCCTGAGAGGCTAGGTGCAGGCCTGGGACTTGCAAGTAGGGACCATCCCCTCCTCCAGTGCGTGGGGCTGGAGGATACTCAGTCATGTCAGGCTAGTGTGGTTAGAACACAGCGTTTCCTTCCCCTTCTGAAGGTGTAATGGCATTCCCCGGCCCCGATAACACCTTAACTCGCCTGAATTTCTCCACAGCAAGATCCCTAAAAGAGGCTTTGTGGAGGTGACCGAGCTCACGGACGTCACGTACACCAGTAACCTGGTGCGCCTGAGGCCCGGCCACATGAACGTGGTGCTCATCCTGTCCAGCGCCACCAAGACCAGCCTGCTGCAGAAGTTCGCGGTGGAGGTCTACACGTTCACCGGGTGAGCCGCAGCGCCAGGGAGAGCCGGGGGGCCTGGGGGGAGATGGCGTCCTTCCTTCTCCGACCCCGAGGGGCTTTATCCGTGCAGCAAGATGTCGGCCATGACCTTTCTAACCCAGAGACATAAGCCCTCACGAGGGACCACTGTTCCCATGTGACGTCGTGTCCTTTCAGTCCTCCTTCCCTGAGCCCTTCCAGGAGCCCGCCTGTTCTCTAGCTCTTGTGTTTTCCTGAGGCCGGACACTGAGAGGGACGGAAGTGACACCCGGCAAGATGCAGGGAGACGGATGAGGGTAGTGTTGTAGCTGCCGTACAAGCCCTCAGCCCCTGCACGTGTTCAGGGCCCGGCCCCACCTGACCTGAACACTTCGCCTGCTACTTGAACCGTTCCCTGCAGTCAAGTGTGTGGGGAAAATACCTAAAGTCCTCGTTCTCTTCCCTCCCCAGGAGCAGCTGCCTGCACTTCTCCTTCCTGAGTCTAGATAAACACAGAGAGTGGCTCGAATACTTGTTAGAATTTGCTCAGGACGCAGCCCCCATCCCAAACCAGTACGATAAGCACTTCATGGAGCGCGACTACACTGGTTACGTGCTGGCCCTGAACGGCCACAAGAAATACTTCTGCCTCTTCAAGCCCCAAAAAACAGTCGAAGAGGAGGAAGCCATGGGCGCGTGTGGTGACCTTGACTCTTCCCTCCATCTGGGGGAGCCTCGAGGGAAAGCTTCCAGTGGCCTTGGGTCCAGGCCCATCAAAGGGAAGTTGAGCAAGCTGTCCTTGTGGATGGAGCGCCTGTTGGAAGGCTCCTTGCAGAGGTTTTATATCCCGTCTTGGCCCGAACTAGACTGAGAAGATTTCCAAGAGACTTGAACTCTTCCGACTTTTTACAGGCCCCTGAGCACAGGTATTTTCAGGACTCACACTATCACAACAGACAGAGTGTAGATTTTAGAATATTCTTCTAGAACAGAGGATAGAAGAATCTTTCCTTTGTCCTGTTCTAACCTAGTAGTGAAAATACCACAAGTCGAATTCCCTAGATCAAAATATTTTCCTTTGGGTTTTTTTTCCCCTCATCTGAATACCGCACTATTTAAAACAGACTGCTCGTTCCCTCTTCCTTCATGGTCCCCGTCAGGCCCTTCCCCGTCGGGTCTCCGCACTGCGGGAGAAGTTCAGATGCTCGCCCCGCGGCAGTGCCGGGCTGGCACCACAGGAGCCCGCCGTGCAGGTCGCCCGTCCTCGGGTCATTTGCCCGCCTGTCTCTCCCCTCCTGGCCCCGCTGTGTTTCTGCCACTGCGCATGCTGGAACAGTGGGACAACCCGCAGCAGCTTCAAGGCCCCGCGTCTTGAAAGAGGCCCACCTCCAAGCAGTCTTACCTTTAATGGTTTTTCTGGTAGCAAGTGGCTAACGTATATTTTGGGGGTATCCCCCTACAGCAGCGTGTCAGCCATGGTTTTCAAAATATAGGGCTGAGTGGGGGTTCTGCATGTGAGTTGCTTTTCTTCCCAAGGCAAGAGAAGGGAGGGCTGGGCAGTGACTGAAGTGACCCCTTTGTGAGCCTCCCATCCGCCGCCTCCCCAGCACTAAACGTAGCCGAGGGGGATCCGCACGGCAAGAAGTACTGTAATGACTTGAGCCATTAACGCGTATGATTTCAGATGCCTTTCTGCCTCTGTCAGTTGTAGGGTATGAATATTAGGAGCCATAACTTTAACCTTGTTCTCTGAACGTAGAGGTAAGCTGCTATACGCCAGTAGATGTTAACCTGAAGACGCATTATTCCCAGACCCGCCATGAGTGGTGTCTCTTCAGTAAATACCGGACATGTCTTCGTATCAAGGAACCTAACCGTTCTGCGTTGTATTTTGAGCACTGTTACCCCAGAATGCTGTATCTTCAAGTCGTCTTCTGCGACAGGTGAACCCAGAGTGTCCTAGACTCCTGTTTTACAGAAAGCTTATATACTTTGAGCGTCTGGCCTATATTCTGATGTCTCACCTTCATCGTTTCACCGCTAACTTAGAACTGCTTCCCCAGTACCAGGGTGAGACCTAGCGTCAGCTGGCTGAGCTGCGAGGTCGCACGGGCTCTGAGCTGGGTCTTTCCTGCCGGTTAGAGAGCTTACCATGTCTTTGAGGATGCCCGTAGAGTTTGGGCATCCTCAAAGAGTGAGCTGTTTGAACGTCAGGGGAAACTGCCCTTTAAAGGCAGTTTGTGAGGTAAAGGGCCAGAATCATGGATGGGACAAAACAAGTTTGCATTTTCTTTAATCATAACTGCTTTAAATTAAGCTGTTTGAATCCTGAGTGGCTTAATTATTCAGCTACAGTGACAAGTAGTAAATTGCTTGAGCCCAGGAATTTCTATCATTTTCATGAATCTATAGCTTTATGAAAAATAATGAAATCATTGCCAGGCTTCATTTTCCCACATGGTCCTCTAAAATGGCTGCTTACTCTGACTGCCCTGTCTCATGGCACCCGACCCAGGCAGACATGATCATGGAATTCATTTGGCTCCTTGATGCGCCTGTCCTCAGAATTATTTTCTGGGTCTTGTGTGCCCACCTTGCTTAAGTGAGTATGTTTTGGTTTGATGGTAGGTTTTTATTTTTAATGTCTGGTACTAATGGGACTCCTGACCATAATTTGTGAAAACCAAAACCTCCCCAGATACGTTCATTTAAAAAAAAAAGTTATCATTAAAAAAAAAAATTATCATTAAAATGAAAATCACCTTCAGACAGCTGTACCTTCCACTTGTACTAAGAAAGGAAAATGATAATAGACTGAAAACATTCCTGGCAAATACTTCAGTTTAAAAATTCTTCTTCAGGTCTCTTTGGGGGCAGAAGTGTCTGCCAAGAGGCCTGGGGAGCTCTCGTTTTAAAATGAACTTGACCCTTGACCCCCAAGCCTTTTCTCCTGACTGTTGTGTCCATGAACTTGTTTACTTTTGTGTCAAATGTACGAGCCATTGTCATGCTCAGCCAAGGCCACCATTTCTCTTTCTGATGTCTGTAACCACACAGACCCAGTTTTGGTTTGAACTTCCTAGTCTTCAAATACGTATCTTAAAAAGACAAAATTGATGATTTTAGAGGTAGGTTTTTGGGATTGATAGAGACTATGCATCATGTTGAACAGATGGGGCTGAAAACTGGCCTTAAAAGTCTTTGTAGAATACACGCCCATTTAAAAACGATGTTCTCACTGCCAAGGTGTCAGTGGCACGGTCTGTCTAAGGTAGAGGCCAGCACTCCCGGCCAAGCCATTTCCACTGTGCTGGTTCCATTGGGCACCGTGGTCTTGCCGCTGTTACTTGACCACGAAAACTTGGTTGTGGTTTTCAAATAATAGGGTAATTTCCTTCTCATTCAGTACATAAATGTTTTCCTGATATAAAGAGAAATGGGATCTGAATATTTTGAGTGCTTTGCTTTGTTTGGGAAATGGGATTAGAAGGCAAACATTCAAACTTTTTTTAAGGAAAATTCTTTAAAAGATGATACCAAACATTTTATCAAAAGAAATGTTGCTCACATCCAAATACCTGCCATTGTCCCTTGAAAACCTGCAGGGTGGCAGCTGCTGACTCTCTCTGTTCAGTTTGTCAAGGAGAATAATTATACTTTCAAGACAGATCTGAAAAGAAAGTAAATATTTTGCACTTTTGATACTCTTAGGAACAAATAACTTATTTGGCAAATGGTGTCTTTTTTATGTTGTCTTTGTTTTGTATTGTGAACAGGTACTAAAGCTGATGTTATTTTTGTTTTAAGAATATTGCCGACTGGAAACAGAAATAAACTATTTTAACGTGTGATGATCACGGGCAGCTCCTGCGTTACGAGATGAGGGGTGGGGCCCGGACACGTTGTCAACAAAGCTGAGTTTGCATGTAACTCAGCACACGCTTAAGCTCAGCTTGTCCTAACTGCAGATTTCGGGGACTGCCGTCAAGATGCATCAGCTAGAAGGGCAGATCATGCAACCCAGGCTTAAGGGAGTGTCGCGAATGGCTCTTGGGAGGCCAGCCGGGTTTGTCTGGTTTACAAGACATTTAGGGTACCGCCCCCCCGCCCCCCCGGCTTTTGAGTGGGAAGTTTATTAGGATCTGCGTGTTAGTTTCTTTCCAACTTTTTGTTTATGCTCACAGTGGTTCTAAAACCAAGTTGCGGCCCCCAACTCCTCCTCCTCCGAGGAGAAGGAGTTGTATTTAAAAGGAAGGTACTGTAGAAATATGGAAGGATTATACAGTATTGTCTCATGGTCTTTATTTTATTTCATTCCTCCAGTTTTAAGGTAACCTTGAACTAAATTCTCCATTCCTTCCCCGTCTGTCCTCCACCATCTTGCATTAAAGGGACAAATCAGCACAGCACAAGTGCCTCTGTTTTTTTAAGTCAACGCACACTCCTTAGAAACATTGGCTGTTGGGTGAGAGGTCTGCGTGCCCTGGTGTCACAGCCACCGACGACACCTTTAGCAGAACGTTTCTGTGGCATAAACACCTCAGTACTGACTGCTCATACGTTCTTGAGAATTTGTCACCGATGAATTTGTCACTGTTATATTGTCTCGAAGAGCACACAGTTCAGATGACTGTCACTTTGGGGAGAACACACAGCATCTCAAACAGCAGGTTAGCAGCCAGGAGGGCCGTGTTGCCTACAGAGGAGGAAAACCCCACTTGAAGGCCGCCTCCCTGGGCCACGCCTCTCAGAACTGCTCGGCCTCCTTCCCTTCGTCTTCCTCTTGGGGTCCCCCCTGCCATAGTCCTCCGTGCTGCCCCACCACCCTCCGGACACACCTTCCCTGGCATTCCACTCCATCCCTCATTTGGAAGTAGTGTTTTAAAATTCAGAAGTCTCTGTGTTTGCTCTGCGAACAGATTTCCCCCAAAAGAAAACCTATGATAATGATGTGTATTGTATTTATTATCTACCCTCTGAGGCTAACAGGCCTAACTCTGTAAGGTTTTCTAAATTAAAATTATTGGAATGGCATCTACTTTAAGCATCTCTCCTAAGGCAGCTAATTCCCCACTTGATTAATAAATACTATTTACCCTTCGAGAATTCACTTTTCCACGAGATGGCAGGACGATGGCAGAGTGCCAGCCACTCTGTCACTAAACTGTAGGTCGGGTTCTTGCTTTTGCTGACTGGTGGGCAAGCTAATAATACTTCGCTACCTCCAGGGGTTTTGTTAGGGCTCATTAGCTCAAGTTTGTACGATGTGCAATAATAGGCCGATTTTCTTCACTGTAGGACATACTCAGCAAGCAGGTTCCCAAGTTACGCAGAAGGACCCATCCATCTGCTACCTATTAACTAGACTGACATAATTTAAACTAGCAGCTGCCTACAGATCACAGACTTCTTGTTTACTCACCAAAAGGATCGTATGGAGGAGAAACTTCCACGAGGTCGCAGCCCACCACGTTCAGGCCTTGACAGCCCCGGATGATCTCCAGAGCCTGCCCGCGATCAAGCCACAGGGGTCATCATTTACAATGAGAAGCAACCAGTAGTGGCCTCAGTGGAGTCTCCCAACCCGTGCCCCACTTTGACTTGGAACTCTTGTTTTCCCTCAGTAAACACTCGCTGACTGCTAGCACGCTGGCGGGCATCACAAATGACCAAGGCACAGTCCCCTCTCCTGAGGGCTCCACAGTGTGATGATGGGGACAGGCAACCCAATCATTTCAATGTCATGCATGAAGGACTTCAAGAAAAGCAAGCGGAGAATAGGATAGGAACACATAACGGCCCCGAGAGGTGGGGGAAGGCCTCCCCAAGGCGGAAACACTTATCCACTTAGCTCAGGAAATTGACCAAGCAGGTGAGCAGGGGAAGGACAGCCCAGGCAGGTGAGAAAAGGCACCAAGACAGAAGTACCCGTAGTTGGACGTGGCCGGGAGGCGGGGTGAGGAAGGAGATGGCAGGAAGAATCGCTTTGTCTCAAGGAGCTTCCATTGTGCAGATCAAACACCCAGAAGGATGACAAGCTCAGGAGCGAAGATTGTGCTTTAGAAATCTCTGATGAGAACTGAAAACGGCTTTGAAGAGGTAGTTATGGCCATCCTTCATAGAAGAGATAATTCATGAGGTTGAAGCAGTCTTCATTCATTTCCTCCCCCAAACCTTCGAGTACCTACTATTTATAGGTCAGGCACTGCTCTAGGCTCCAAGGAGAGGGCAGCGAACCAAGCAAAGGCCCTGACCTCCTGGAGCCTACCTTCTCTTACAACCGCACTCCAATGCTGCCTCCCTGCGGCTACGCGCGGCACGGCCTGCGTGCGGACAATTTTTTGGGTATTTCTAAAACTCCTGAACAACCTAGGTAGCTGGTTAATCCCACTGTGTGTACTTTTCTGATTTAACCCCAAAAAGATAAGTTTAGTGTTCCGAAGAGGGCTACTCCGATATTGTCCCCATGAAGCAGCTACAGCTGGACCAGCGGCAGCGAGATCAGCTGAAGGACTTACCCCAGATGAGAAACGAGGGTGCTGGCTAAAATCACCCGGTCCTCGGCAAGTCAGTATTCATGCCTAGGTGGCCGTGAGAGCAGGAAAGGCCTACCTGCCCTGCCTTTAAAATACTTTCCTGATTCCCGAAGGCTTGCCACAAGGCCCAGGAAAGCAGGGAGTTAAAAATCCTCACCCCCAGGTATGGTCACCGGTGGAGCGTCCATACCTGACTAGGGGTGAGGCCAGCAATTTCAGGTGTCCCTGTCCCTGGGGCGTAGGCAGGGTCCAAGCCATCAATATCGAAGCTGATATAAAGGGGTTTGCCCCCCATCTGCTGCCTCACTTCCGCCATCAGAGGAACCAGCGACTTCATCCAGCAGTCTTCAGCCAGCACCACGCGGAAGCCCTGAGGAGGGAGGAATTGAGGAGTGGAGGTCAAGGCTTCCGCATGGCCGCATTTCCCGGGCATTTCCCATGTGCCAACCCCATGCTGAGCTCTCTGCACACGTCACATTGGACCCTGAACCTTCATGAGGAGGGCACTATCGTCCTCATGTTACAGGTGAGGAAAAGAAGGAAGATGACGATGACCTGTAAAGCAGAGGAAAATCAAACTAACCTCTGGAGATGGGATCAGAGAGAAGCGTGGCTCACGCGAAAGTGAGACACTCGGGACAGCCCGTGCCGGTGCTTCCCAAGCAGCTCGATACGGGAGCCTGGCCTTTGCATGGGGACTCGAGCCATTCCTG
>PVKM010042957.1:0-12645 GCA_004027735.1 Carollia perspicillata
AGGCCCTGGCTGGCATAGCTCAGTGGATTGAGCGCGGGCCTGCGAACCAAATGATCGCGGTTCGATTCCCAGTCAGGGCACATGCCTGGGTTGCAGGCCAGTTCCCAGCGGGGGACACACAAGAGGCAACCATACATTGATATTTCTCTCCCTCTCTCCTTCCCTTCCCCTCTAAAGATACATAAATAAAATCTTTAAAAAAAAAAAAGGTTTAAAAAAAAAAAAAAAGACCCAGCTCATGCAGCACTCCTGTGAAGCCCACTCTAAACCCCTCCACTAGTCACCCGATGGTAGTTAGGTGTAGTTAGGTGTTGTCTGCCCTCCGTTCCCTCGCACTTTGGACTTATCTCTAGCACTCAGCACATTGTGTTTATCGTATGTTTGTCTGGGTTGCCTCGAGTCTGAACTCGAGGTCAAGGCTTCTGATTTTTCCATCTGTCTTACTTCTGTGCAGCACAGACCCTGCGTAAAGGAAGTACTTAGGGAATGTATGCTGAATTCTATTACCTTGTGGGGGGTTTACTGGTAGTCATTGTGAAAATTGCTACTCTCCCCTTCAAATAAAAGCCCAAATAACTGAACATAATAGATTAAGAGTAGTATGAGCAGCACTGAGGAAACCAGATTATCACCTCTCATTTTAGCCCATTTCTGTCCATTGGATCTGGGGTTAAGATCTCAGTACCTTATTTACATTGCATTATCGAACCACGGTTTGAGGTCTAAAATCTTATTAATGTTAACAAGCTAGCCTTTGAGTACTGCCCCCTCAACCAATTCACTGCCTGACAAATTGCTTTGCTGACTCAATGGCCCGCATCCAAAATCTTCTGGGGAGCTTTCCAACATCCTGCTGCCCAGGCTGCCCAACAGGCCAAATACATTAGAATTTCTGGGAGCGGGTCTCAGAAATTAATGCTTTTTGAAGCTCCCTGGGTGATTCCAAAGAAGCCAAGGTTGAGAGTCACTGGTGGATTTAAAGCCATACAGCTCCCTTCACTGGCTCTGCCCTTTTGTTTTGTCTTTCCGTGTCTAGCCGTCTTCCCTACCCTTAATTCCACTCTGC
This sequence comes from Carollia perspicillata, assembly GCA_004027735.1. NCBI lineage: Eukaryota > Metazoa > Chordata > Mammalia > Chiroptera > Phyllostomidae > Carollia > Carollia perspicillata. Next base: position 1,067 of record PVKM010042957.1, read on the forward strand.
TCTCCTCTCCCTCCCACTTGGCTGCTCTCTAGTTGCTCACACTTGTTGTCTTGATACGACTCACAGCGCAGTCCATACGGCACTAAGCAGTGGACACTGCGCTGAGCTGGGAGTTAGTCAGCCTAGGCTTCTGTCCCTGTGTGGTCTTGGGGCCCAACCCTTTATGCTTTGGACCTTTGTTCCTTCTTGAGTCAAATGGGGATCATGACACTGTTCTGCCACTTAAGAGGCCTATGTGAGGAGAGCACCAAGTAAGTATGAGATATCTAGAGCCGGTGTTCATACCAGTCATGCAACACAAGACTATATCATATTGACAAAAATACTATGAAATCGATGGATATATTCATATCAAGTTGAAGAACAAAGCATGCGTTGACTTGGTAAACTGCAAGTTCAGGACAGTGGTAACTGCGGGGAGGAAAGGGGATGAACCTGGGAAGGGTGCTGAGGGGGAGTCAACTGTATTGGTCCTGCTTTCTTTTTAAAAATGCAGTCTGGCCCTGGCTGGTGCGGCTCAGTGGATTGAGTGCGGGCTGTGAACCGAAGGGTCGCAGTTCGATTCCCAGTCAGGGCACATGCCTGGGTTGCAGGCCAGGTCCCCATTGGCGGCCATGTGAGAGGCAACCACACATTGATGTTTCTCTCCCTCTCTTTCTCCTTCCCTTCCCCTCTCTCTAAAAATAAAAAGAAACAAAATGTTAAAAAAATAAAAATGCAGCCTGACAAAAATGTGAAGATGTGATTGAAGCGGGGGTGTTTTTTTTAAATGTTCTTTATTCATTTCGGGAGAGAGAAAGAGACATCCATTTGTTGTTCCACTTACTTATGCATTCATTGGTTGATTCTTGTGTGTGCCCTGACTGGGATTGAACCCACAACCTTAGCATTTCGGGACAATGCTCTAACCAACGGAGCTACAAAGCCAGGGCCAAACTGGGAGTGTTTATAGTATTCTCCACTTTTCTGCACACTTGAAAGGAAGATAATAATAAAAAAAAAACTCCCTACAATGTAAAGATATAATATTTAAAAATTTAAAGCAAAAAAAAAAAGGAGAGATCCTTATCGTCATCTTGACCTAGCTTAGTTCTACTGTCCACCCTGGTACGGTGGCAGGAATTGATAAATCATGGAATTGACGGTTGCTTCAAGTCCATTCTGTAAGATAGAGAGGTATAAATCAATAACTTAATAAAAATTTAAAAACTTGTCTGTTTCATCTACCTGATTTTGGAGACATCACTGAGGACATTTTTGCATGCACTGCACCAAATAGTGAATGCTCATTAAGAGTTAAGCTCAAGGAAATAAAAAATAACAGGAGAGAGACACAGGAAGAGCCTGAAGGGGGAGAGGGAAGGGGATGCGGGAGGAGGAGGAAGAGGGTTTCATTCATCTGGAGGAGGAAGTCACAATTTTCCACTGTGATTTCTCCGTGGAGGGGTTGAACACACCCATCTCACCACTGTTATGGGCTCTGTAAGGAGGTAACATACATTCATTTTCACGGTGCTCTGTTTAAAGACAGCTGCTCAGCCTCTTCATTAATCTCAACTGATCTACTACCCTGGCAACTACTAGCTCAGCACCTACAAGCCACAGCTCGGCCATCTAGCACCTTCATTCTGTTTAGACAAATGCGCCCTTCTGAGGTAGGCCCTCTGGCTCACAGTGCAGATAGCTGTTTTTAATAGAAAAAGGAACCTCTTTCCCTGGCTCACACAGCCCTGCCCTGGGATGCACAGCACAGCTGGATGAGCACAGAGAAAGCTGACTTTTAGATCTTCATTCTGCCCCTCTCAGTGCAAGGTGTCTCATACACTGAAAACTTGCACGATCTTATTTACATATGGGGAGGTTCTGCTGTAATTCGTGATTTGGCCCCTGTTTCTAAGACCCTCAGACTTCTATTATCCTAGCCCTGCTCTCATTCACTGCTTTCACTGTTACCTACATTCCAGAACACGGGCCTTCACTCCTTCCCTAGTGGAAGACAAAGCCAGTCCTGCCTCAGATCTCACTCGCTCTTCCCTCCGCATGGCTTTCCTACCCAGACCTTTGCATATTCAGGTTCTCAATTCAACAATAGAGTCAATCCCTTCTTTGGATCTCCTAGGTCTTCAATATCATCAGTACCTGAAAGTTCAATTCACATGTTTATTGTTGGTTGCACCTGCCTTGGAAACGGCAAAAACTCTGCATGAACACTCTATGCAAACACCCACCCCTACTAAACTCCGTGAGCTTGGGTTGCTCAAAGCCTGTAATTCTAAACAAAGGCCAGTCTTCAGGACTGCCCTTGGCTAGCTGCTGGGAGACAACCTCTGAGTCCTGGGGATATGCTGTGAATAAGAATTGTTTGCATACACGAGGCACTGGGCCATATTGCATCAATGTGAAAACTCATCCTAACATTGTGAACAGAAAAACAACAACACTCATTCCTACCCCCTGCACAAAGGTACTGTAGTATGGCTTCTAGTAGCCTAAGGCCAAGTCCGTAGGCTAACCCAGTTCCCATCTGGAAAAGCTCAGGGCGGTCAAAAGAATTTTCCTTTTATTCTAGCCAACACCTAACATAGGCCCCCCAACTCCCTTGCATAGAACATTAACTAAAATGGGCTTCCAACTGTGAGTTTTCCCCCTGTCCCTCTGAGATGTAAATGTATATACCACCACTCCATCACCACTCTCAAGGACCGTCCCCTTGAAGTGCAATAGTCAAGAAGCCCGCCCCTGGGTGTCTATCTCCCAGTCTCTTTGGGAGGATAGACTCTCGACTTCAGTAACTGACAGGTAGCAGACAACAGCTGGCTTAACTGCACTTACACTGACTGACCCTTTGTAATTTTTCACTTCCCTGGCTCTACTGAAACCCTGCTTGCTCCTCCCCCTCCTTTAAAACGCCCAGTCACAGCCTGAGCAAGCGGGAATGGGGCTCAACTTTCCCCTACTGTCGGTAATGACTGATGAAATCTGTCTTCACTGTTGTGACTATTGTCTGTCTTTGTTTATACCTTTGACACCCTCCACCCTCAGACATTCAAGGACAGAGACCATGTCTATTTTGTTCAATACCGATTCTAGCCCTGGCTGGTGTGGCTCAGTGGATTGAGTGCCAGCCTGAGAACCAAAGTGTCACTGGTTCGATTCTCGATTCCCAGTCAGGGCACGTGCCTGGGGTGCAGGCCAGGTCCCCAGCAGGGGCATGCAAGAGGCAACTGCACGTTGACATTTCTCCCCTTCTCTTTCTCCCTCCTTGCCCCTCTGTCTAAAATAGATAAATAAATAAATCTTAAAAAAATACTGATTCTAAGTGCCTCCAAGAATGCCTAGCACAACAAACATTTGCTGAACGAACAAATACATGTTTGTTAAAATGCACGTAGAAAAAAAAAAGAGGGTGGTGCCAGGATTGGGAGCTAGGAGACCTAGATTTTAGTCTCATTCGTGGTGTTTAAGTAGTTACCTAAGTCAAGTTGCTTCATCAGCATGGTCCAATACTGTCTGTGTGAGCTAGGGCAAGATACGGAACCTCTCTCACTTTCCTCAACCAGCAATTTCTTCCACACAAGGTTATTGGTGGAAGATTGAAACACTGTGAGAGAAACACAATGGTGTGGGGGTGGTTGCTCAGGAAATGAGGCCCCATCTTGACCTCTGACTGCAGCGGTCCCCAACCTTTTTGGCACCAGGGACTGGTTTCATGTAAGACAATTTTTCCATGGACCAGGCAGGGGTGGGGGAAGGTTTCAGGATGATTCAAGCCCATTGCACTTATTGTGCACTTTATTTCTATTATTATTACACTGTGATATATACTGAAATAATTATGCAACTCACCATAGTGCAGAATCAGTGGGAGCCCTGAGCTTGTTTTCCTGTAACTAGACGGTCCCGTCTGGGGGTGATGGGAGACAGTGACACCCAAAGAGTGTTGCTTATGTTCAGTCTATTCCCTAATCTCGTTTTGGTTGCTGTCACTGCAGAAAACCCTGCTTCACAAAGACAGGAGGTTGGAAATGGAAGCAGCCTTTTCAGTGCTTTTGTGGTAACCTCAGGATATTCTGCCTTGACTTTATTTTTTGCCTGCAACAGTCTTTTATTTTTTTCCTTTAAGGCTACTGAAAATCTGCATGTAGACAAGGCAATTAATTCTCATAATAAAAATACCCCCATCTACATAGCCAAGGTCTCCATCAGATTCTACAGTGAGCATGCGGTACAACACATTCTAATCCACAGGTGCATTTTCTTGTGAGTCTGTGGGGTTATGATAAATTCTTCCTGGAAATATTGGCTTCTCATGAACTGCCTCCTTGATCGGTAGGTACTGTGCTACTTCATTGGGCTCTGTGAAGAAGGACGGTGGTACATATGTTACATGAGCAATTTTGCTCTCGTGATGTATATTCTTGTAACACGTAGGTCTTGTCAGCCTCTGGTGAAGTCTCATGTCATTCATTCTGATAAGCACTTCATCAATTCTCAAAACAAAAAACCACTGCAACAGCAGGAAAAAGCTGGAAAACATTACTCTAATTTTCCCATGTACACTTGAAACTCCATGATCATAAAGTTCATCCTCAAACAGGAGAACTTCTTCAAAAAATTTAATCTGTTCTCTGGCTTTCAATTTCTCTATATCTATGTGATCTGCTATAGGTACAACCTTTAACTTGAGTGGTTCTCCAAGTGATGCTCTGTTATAATCTGTCGTATAGGTCCAATCGTGTGGTTTAATAATCTCCTTGGAATGTTTACCTTCCGTCCTGCCTTCCTGCCCGTCTTCTGCACAGAACACTTTGAGCATTCCTTGGTAGTTTACACTTCTTAAAGCCCCTATAGCATTAAACTCAATCCCAAAGCCAGAACAGTGCTGAATTCTTAAAACATTGTCTCCAAACATCATTTTGGAGATGGATGGCATATGAAATTCATCAGCTAACTTCTCCACATCGGCCACCTTCATAATGTGGGTCTTGGTGGCTGTCAGCTTTCGGGAAAGCCATGGATCATCATGGCCAAGGAGGAGCCCATGTGGGCTGTGCAGGGTGGGCTGGAGCTGTGGTGGCAGCAGATACCAGCTCCCCGCCTTGCTGCAGCCCAGCTCCATCCCACCCCGCTGCCTTGACTTGAATCTGCTTGCCTCTTGCTGTGCAGCTGGATTCCTCACAGACCACGGACCCATACCACTCTGTGGCCCTGGGGGTTGGGGACCCCTTTTACTGGGTTTCTCTAACCTGGTGTCTTATAAAGAGCAGCAGAGTCTGCGGTCATAAGGGTTCGGCCTCTGGAGCCAGGTTGTCTAAGTCTGAAGTCTACTTTGCTCCTTACTAGTTATGTGACCTTGGAAAGTGTCTTAGCTTTTCAGTACTCACTTTCTTTATCTGTAAATCAGGGATGATTGTCATCATAGGGTTGTGGTAAGAAATAACAGACAAAATACACTCTCAGCACAGCCTGACATGTCATCTCTCAGTGTTAAGTGGTGTGATTGGGCTTTGGGATCTTCATTCAAAAGAAGCATTAGGATTTAAGGTCCCTGAAGTCTCTATGAAGTTGCCCCCGCAGCTGAAGCAGCCAATGGCTCCCTTCCCTTTCTTTCCTTTTTGAAAAATTTTATTGAAGTATAGTTGGCATACAGCAGTATATTAGTTTCAGGTGTACAGCATAGTGATTGAACATTTATATGCCTTATTATGTGATCCCCACACTAAGTCTAGTAACCATCTGTCACCATGCAAAGTTATCACAATATTATTGACCCTATTCCCTGTGTTGTGCATCACCTACCTGTGGCTTAGTTATTTTATAACTGAAAATTTGTACCTCTTATTCCGCTTCACCTTTTTCACCCATCCCTCCTATACCCACCTCTCTGGCAACCAGTTTGTTCGCTGTTTCCATGAGTATATTTTTGTTTTGTTTGTTCATTTGTTTTATTCTTTAGATTCCACATGTAGGCGACATAATAAATAAAGTATTTGTCTTTCTCTCTCTGACTTATTTCACTTAGTATAATACCCTCTAGGCCCATCCATATAGCCTTTTTTATTGCTGGAGTCTGGAGTCAGAGTTTTAAGCCAATTTCACACTGAGTTTCACACTTCCGTCAGGCTTCACTTCCTGATAGATGGTCTGAAGTCACTCTTCACAGCACTTCCTAGGCCCATCTGGGGTCTTCCTTCCACATCCGTGAGGAAAAACAAAGGTTTTTCCAGGCTACAGGGGCAGCTCCACAAAGGACTTTCAACCCCACCCCGCCCCACCCCACAGGACCCCCTTTTTGACTCAAAGGCTCCCAGAGTGTGGGGTGGGCTCCCGGAACTGACTGGAAAAGTAGGGGTAGCGTGCAGCGCGGTTACTGTCAAAATCTGGCCTCCCTTTGGGGGTGTGATCTGGGGGACAACTGGACCTCTCAGACTGAGTCCCTTCTACGGCCTGGAGATGTGAGGGCGGGATTGAGAGGGATTTCCTCCGGGTCTAACATACCCACCACTCCCTTCCGTCCTCTGGTTTTCAGTTTCCTCAAAGGACTGCAAATTACGAACGAGTCGAAAGGAGCAGTCACAGCTGCCCGTCTACTTCCATGGACTCTGCACCCACTTAAACCTCTTCTGGCGGCTGCATTTATCCTCCTACTCCATGGAACTCCACGACCCCACTGGGAACAAGAGGTGAGCGGGACACGCATGCGCGGACACCGTCGCCACCCAGGACTAGCGGACTTCTCCTGAAGGCCCGGTGGGGGTGGAGGGTACATGCGCAGATGCCACACTCCACTCTAGCAGGAAAGATGCCGCGAGTGGGTGGTGGTGTCAAGCTGAATTTGTGCTTCTCTGCCCCACCCCAACCGCGCCGTTTCCTCCTTTCTGTCCCTGGATCTCGTGTTCCCACACTCAGGACTACAGGACAGCCCTGTATTGGAGTCTTAGCGTGAATACTTCCGTTTCCACTGGCAGTCCCTCCAGTAAAGAAAATGAACGTGTGAATGACAAGCACAGTGACTCTAAGGTGCTTTTGCCTGGAGTGGGTGCAGCTTGTACACGAATTGCTATCAAATCCTTGGTTTCAGACCGGGTGTCTTTTCTTCCTCATCTGGAAGTGGCAGAAATAAAAGAGGGACTTGCCTCCTGCTCAAAACCCTTCGCCAGACACTTTAGGTTCCATCAGGCCCTTTGAGGACAAGAGCCACCTTAAAGCTCCTCCTGATGACAGATCAGGGCCTCTCCACTATGCTCCACACCCCCCGCCATTAGGACAGTCTCACTTGACGCGAAGTGGCCTAGGGTGGAGCGCCCGGCACTAAGACAGCGGACACAATACACTCGGATAAAGCGAGTATTCATTCCTACCTCAAGGCGTAGAAACTTGAGGTTTTGTGATCAATACGACGTGACCCTGGTCCCCAGCCGCTCCTTCCGTGGGTCCGTGGTCAAGACTTATTACAAACACTGCCTCTAAAGCCTCGCACCGGGCCCTGACTGGGTCAGTAGGTTGGAGCATCTTCCCCTGCAACAAAAGGTTGCGTTGGATCCTGGTCAGGGCACACAATTAGGTTGCAAGTCGCCTCCCTGGTTGGGGCGCTTTCGATCTGGGGAGGCAACCGATCAAAGTTTCTCGATATTTCTCTCCCACATCGATGTTTCTATCTCTCTTCCTTTCTCTCTCAAAAAATCAATAAAAATGTCCTCCTGTGAGGATTTTTACAAACTAAACAAACAAACAAAAAGCCTCGCACTCGATTGGGTACCCCACCCCCATCCCGCACCCCTCCTCCAACTTCTGGGTGTTGCGCGTTCACTTCGGCTGGGGTTTCACTGGCAGCTGCCGCCCAGCCCAGGCTGACTCATCTCCCCCTCCCTGCCCCCACCCCCGCGTTTATTCTGTTCCAAGTCTTTCCCAACTCGGGGTGGGAGCGAGAGGACTATCAGAATCTCCCCGTGGTCCTCTTGATTTGGGGGTCGAGGGAGTGCTGGGAGAAACTAGTCTAACCCTGGAGACTGGGGAGCTGGGAGTCTCAGAAAGAAAGCCCCGGAGCCCTGGAGGGAGAAGAATGGTTCTGCCCATATTGTCAGAGCCTCCCTCCTCCGGCTCCCGTCCGTTGCCTGCAGTGGCTGTAACTCCCCGCTCCGGTGCCAGCTGGCTCTTGGTTCCTCGCCTTCATCGCTGCCTGCCTGCTTTCCTGCTTTCCTTGAGCTGTCCACATCCCCTTCGCTTCCGCCCCCACAGCCTCCCTGGTTCGGGGCCTCTTTGCCTTCCTCTACCTCCATATTGCTAGGATATCATCGTCTCCCTCCCATTCCTTCTCTCCCTTCAAAAACAAACAAACAAATAAATACACACCCCCATTGGTCCTATAATGGCTTCATTAAGCCTGCAAATGACTGACTCCCAGCTTTCTAGCTCTCCTGCTGCGTGGATGTGTAAACAATGAGGTAATTCTTTCAAGGCTGTGAAGGCAGAGTGGGTATAAGTGGAACTGACACTGAACTAATCACAATACTTACTGATTCCATCAAATGACGCAGATTTATTGCGATGTATTCATTCACTCAGCAAACACTGCCATCTGTCTGCCCGAGGCGCTGTATGGCATACCAAGGACACGGAGATCAGAACAGACCCCTGATCTCTCCGGAGGTAAGTATTGGTTCAGAGGTGGGCATACAGAGCTGTGGCAGTGCAAGGGGGGGCATCTCACAATCCTGAGGATTATCTGGGGTAGGGTTGCCAGATTTATTTTAGCAAATGAAAATACGGGATGCTCACTTGGATATGAATTTAGATATTAGATAAATACCTAATAATTGCAGTTAATAACAAATAAATATTGCATGGGAGGTACTCAGACTGAAAATGATTTGTTGTTTATCTGAAATTCAAATTTAATTACTCGAGCATCCTATATCTCATCTGGCAGCATTACTGTGCATTGTTGCTGTTGGACAATTATGCAAGCTGCAGCCAGGAAAGCCAGCAGCTGCGATTACAGATCGCCCTACAAGTGAGGGGGAATCACCAAAAGGCTTTAAAGCAAGAAGAGTAACATAGTAAACTTTGAGTTTTAGGAAGGGGGTTCTGCTGGCTTCTTGGAGGGCCCTTCTAAGAGGGACAACAGTGGGATTTGACAGGTACAATAGTACAAGAGATTTTGGGTGGTGAAAATAGGAAGATAGGCGAGAGGAAGTGCTAGATTCAAGAAGCATGTAGGATTTAAGTCAAGAGGATTTGGCGATTGATTAGATGGAGTGGAAAGGGCGTTAGTCCCAGGGTCTGGCTTTGGAGTCTATGAAGGTAATATTGCTACCAACTGAGATAGAGCAAGTTTAGGGGGCAATGGTTGAGTCTAATTTAAGACGTGTTGGAGTGCCTAAGAGCCACCTGGTGTAGGGAGCTAGCAAATGATTGGCTATCTCATTCTGAAGTTCAGTGGCAAGGTGAGCTGGAGGTAGAGATTGGGAAGTCCTCAACAGAGAGGCAGTATTGAAACCAAGAGATTAATGGTGAGGGATCAGGAGAAAAGAAACCCAGGGAGGAGATCAAGAAGGAACAGTCAGGGAAATAGGAGGAATCAGGAAAATGAGGTGTCATGGAAGCCAAGGGGTGTTTGTAGGAGGAGGAAGTGCTCAACCATGTCAAACACAGCTAGAAAGTTCTGATTACACAAAGGCTGGACAACACATTGATTTGGGCAATGCTAGTTAGTCATCATGACCTGAGGCTGGTATCACACAGACTCATTCACATGTCAGCCCCATTAATTCAGATTGTGGACACTCAGCTAGGACACTCTCAGAGGCTCACCACAGTCACTCTTGTGTCCTGCATGCTGCTTCAGTGCTTCAATCATTCATTCAAATTGTGCCCCAACTCACTTGGAAATTGTAGGCACACATTTGGATCCTCTCTATATTCCATCACTTGAGGTCCTTTACAGTTGCCAATGCCACTTCAGAGCCTGCCAGAGCCAGTGCAACTTGGTCTTTGCAGGGGTAACTTCAGGTCTTCACAAGGGTTGTAACAGTTTATCTCTCAGGAGTGAGGACCACCTCTGTGCTTTTTTCATCTCCTGGTAGGGCTAGTACCCTTGGGGATTGTGAGGTAGTGCTGAATGTGGCTGGCTCCGGTGTCCCTGACATGCCCCTTTGCTCACCTCTGACCCTCAAGCAACTAAACTGATGAGTGTCCGTTGTGTGCAAAAGTTAAGTTAAATCTATTCCCTATTTTCTAATGATCTTGAGACAGAGGTGCAAACAATAAATGCAGGGGATGCTCAATGGAACAAATCCCCAGGGACAAGTGGGAGGGGCTGGGACCCAGAGCCCAGTGGGAAGGGCAAGCCCCAAACAAGACCTCTCTTTTCTGAGACCCAAGGAGAGTGTGGCCTAGAGAGAACGTTGCAGGTGACAAGAGAGAAAGCATTCACTTAATGGCCTCCGTTTGCTCAAAACACAGAAGTTCTTAACCAAGGGTCCACAGCCCCTTTGGAGTCTGTAGAGAGAATTTAAGAAGCCCATGGACTTGGATGAGGGAGGCAGGAAATTGCACCTTAATTTTCACTAACAGGAATGTCCTTCCAGGGGATGTAGGTGACAAGCTAAAGTAGTGTAGCAGTCCCTGTGGCTTTGTCACCAACAGAAATAAGATTTTCATACCTTATCATGGTTGTTGCAGATCTCTCAAAATAACATCATTATTTTATTTTTTAAAAGATCTTATTTATTTTTAGACAGAGAGGAAGGGAGGGAGAAAGAAAGGGAAAGAAACATCAATGTGTGGTTGCCTCCTCTGTGCCCCCTACTGGGGACCTGGCCCTCAACCCAGGCATGTGCCCTGACTGGGAATCAAACCAGCGACCCTTTGCTTCACAGTCCAACGCTCAATCCACTGAGCCACGCCAGCCAGGTATAGCTTGGTGTTTAATGTATTGATAAAGAAGCACGTATATTATAATACTACATGACAGATGTATTTCTTATTATTTCGACACTTGTATATCTTTTGTAATCTATTTATCTTATGTATTCATTATTCGGGGAAGGGGTTCCTTAAGATTTCACCAGACCACTCCAGAGCTGTCCACAACACACACACAAAAAAAAAAGGCTAAGAGACACTGTTCCAAAGAGTAACAGTGACTTACATTTACATAGCTCTTGCTAAAGGCCAGATACTCTTCAAAGTATCTTTAAAATATATATATACCGTATGTTAACTCATTTATTCCTAACAACTCTACAAGGTAGGTGCTTTGATTATATCCATTTTATAGAAGAGGGAACTGAGGCACAACAGTTAAGTAACTTGCCCAAGGTCATTCAGCTAGGAAATGATGGAGTTGAGATTCAAACCCAGGCCTTCTAACTTTAGGGCCTGTGCTAAAATGTCAAGGACTACCAGTGGTAGAAGGCCAAGGGGTAAATGGGTTGAGGGTGCAGTGAGAACAGGTAAAAAGTGAGGGGAAATGAGAAAGAGAGGTTCTATTCCAGCCAAGGGAAAAGGAGGAAGAGGTCACTAGGCTGGAAGAAGATAGAAAGACCCACAGGGTTCAAGGAGATGAAAGAAGTAGT
>PVKM010042958.1:0-12653 GCA_004027735.1 Carollia perspicillata
TTTTTTTTTTTTTTTTTTGAGAAATTAGCTGATAGTCTTATGGGAACTCCTTTGCAGTAACTCCTTTTCTCCTGCTGTTTTTAAGATTCTCTCCTTATTTTTAATCTTGGTAATGTAATGATGATGTGCCTTGGTGTGTGCTTCCTTGGGTCCACCTTCTTTGGGACTCTCTGAGCTTCCTGGACTTCCTGGAAGTCTATTTCCTTTGCCAGATTGGGGATGTTCTCCTTCATTATTTGTTCAAATAAGTTTTCAATTTGTTGCTCTTTCTCTTCTCCTTCTTGCACCCCTATGATTCGGATGTTGGAACGTTTAAAGTTGTCCTGGAGGTTCCTAAGCCTCTCCTCATTTTTTTTGAATTCTTGTTTCTTCAGCCTGTTCTGGTTGAATGTTTATTTCTTCCTTCTGCTCCACAGCATTGATTTGAGTCCTGGTTTCTCTGTACATTTTCCTTTATTTCACTTTTCATAGGCTTCATTTTTTTCCCTCTATTTTGGGACTATACTCAGCCATTTCTGTGAGCATCCTGATTACCAGTGTTTTCAACTCTACATCTGATAGGTTGACTATCTCCTCATCACTTAGTTGTATTTTGTCTAGAGATTTGATCTGTTCTTTCATTTGGGCCATTTATTTTTTTGTCTCAGCACACCTGTTACATAGTAAGGGGCAGAGCCTAGGTATTCACCAGGGCTAGACAACACAAGTTGTTGTGTTGTGATGCTGTCAGGGGAGGGAGAGGAGTCCGAGAGGGAACAGTGCCACTTGCTCAGCTCTCTGCTGGCTTTCAGTCACTTCCCCTGCTACCCACAAGCAAACTGGGCCCTTCTGGTGCTGATTCCCAGGTGGGTGGTTTTGTGTACATTCTAGAACCCTCTGGGTCTCTCCAACGAACTGTCCTGTGAGCCTGGGAGTTTCTTCCTCCTTCTCAACCCCCACAGGTTTTTTTCAGCCAGAGGTTTTGAGGCTTTATTTCCCCTCACTGGAACCCTGGGCTGTGCGGTCTGTCTTGCTCCCAAGTTGCTCCTCCCGGTTTATCTGCATGGAAATGTGGGACCACCCACCCTGGTCCTCCAGCTGCTGCCTTGCTGGAGTTCTCTCCACCCAGCTGCCCGTCTCTGCCCCTCCTTCTGGTCTGTGTGAATATTTCTTCTTTAACTCCTTGGCTGTCGGATTTCCATGCAGTTCAATTTTCTGTTTATTCTGGTTTTTTGTTTTTAAATTTGTTGTTACCCTTTTTTTGGTTGTGTGAGGAGGCACAGTATGTCTACCTATGTCTCCATCTTGACCAGAAGTCAATGATTGATTCTTGTATGTGCCCTGACCCAGGATTGAACCTGCAACATTGGAGTATGGGGATGATATCTGACCTTTTTTGATTTGTTTTGTTTTGTATATATTTCATGCAGTAATATCCTAAGAAGGTTTTATATTTGTATATATATGTTTATTATTTCACTATAATAAAATTTTGTGAAGAACAGGCTTTGAGTATATAGAATACTTTGAGTCCCTGTTATGATTTTAGAGAGCTGCACACTTTCCTTCATGTGGATGTAACAAAAATGAAAGGCATTTTTTGTAGAAGATACTGGAAATCAAGTAGGAGAAGAAAATTATCACCTATCTTGTAGCTATTGCCTTTATTAGTTAATTAATGTTCTATCATAACCATATGCCTTTTAATGAACATATATGCGGTTTAAATATATTCAGTGAATTTATTTAAAATTTATAAACATATTGTTTTGTTCACTGTATCTTCTCTGTAGTTACCAATATTTTATGATCAACTTTCCTTTTATATCACCATTGAAATAATTGCATATTACAATTTGGGGTAATTAACCTTTTACCTATATTTACCTTTCGTATAAATCGTTTATTTAATATTTTGTTGGGTATTTAAGTTGTTTCTAGTTTTAGTTTTTTATATAAACAATGTGATTTTTTTTTAATTTAAAAGCCTATATGTTCTTAACTGTTATTTTTATATACATTTTAGTGTACAGGATGACTGAGCCACACTGGCTCGGGCTTCATAAACACATTAAAATCAACTGAAAATGGGAGCATTTGTCATTATTGTGGGAATTTCCTTTAGAGAGTCTGCTAGTTGTTAAACTGAAAGTATGTGGAACATCTTTGTTACTAACTGTCTAATAATAATGTTTGGTAATGACAACATTAAAAGCTCTCTTTTCAGAAGGTTCCGTAGGTTGCCTCTTACTGTATTTATCATTGGCACGTCATCTGATTATTAAGACCATTTATTAAATACCTCAAAAGAAGTGCAGTTGCAATTTGTATGAGCAACTGCTTTTAACTTTTTTATTTCCTAAGTCAATTTTTTCAACTTTAAAATGGTCTTTAAAAAATAATGGTGGTTATGTTTTGGTTCCTTTTAATATTTTTGTCTGGTGGTTCCTCTCTTGTCAGAGCTCAGTCCTGTGAATATTGGTGTTTCCGTACTTAGACCATAAGATGAATGGGAATCTGTGCTCTGGAACGACTTACTATATTTAATTTTTTAAGAAAGCACTACTTTAAAATTAGAAGTTTATTTTAAGACAGACCAGTTTCCATGTGTTGAGAATATTCACTTTTCTAGGTACTATGCATATAGCAGTGCCCGAAAAAGAAAAAAAAAGCCCTAGCACTCATAGAGTTTATATTCTGTGGCTGTGTATTGTCTTTCAATTAAATATATTAACTTCTTTCTCCTCAAAGCCACTGATGGCATTATAGTCAGTTGGGAAAAATGACCTTTATAGAGTTATTACTAGTGGTGTATGTTGTTATTCCCTATACAAAGGATTGATTGGTCAAAAAGGTTGAGTGTTGCCCTGGCTGGTGTAGCTCAGTGGATTGAGCATGGGCCTGTGAAGCAAAGGGCCACCGGTTCGATTCCCAGTCAGGGTACATGCCTGGGTTGCAGGCCAGGTCCCCAGTGGGGGACACATGAGAGGCAACCACACATTGATGTTTCTCTCCCACTCTTTCTCCTTCCTTTCCCCTCTCTCTAAAAATAAATAAATTAAATATTTTTTTAAAAGGTTGAGTGTTATTTGTGAAATTTAGAGATCATATGGATGAACCATCCCAACAGAAAAATATTATAAAGGAAAAGAATTCAAGTGGGATTGATCATATGACAGCAATTTGAAAAATAGTACCTCAAGCACATGCAGAGTAAACTTGTAATGCATTTTTAGGGGAATGATAGAAGAAAGAAAATAGTATTGCATAACCTAATATTTACACTTGCAGGGATTTGAGCCCTGAACTTTTTCAAGTTGCTTGGTACTTTCAATTTCCTACAAGAGTATTAATGTTTATTTTTAAGCATAGTTTGTGAAATTCACTTTGTAATCCTCCAGAAATAACAGATGTGTTTCATATCTATTTATACAAACAGAACAAATGAATCTCTGAAAGTACAGAAGCCATATAAATCAGTAAACAACGTTAAATACTAGGGTAAAATCAGCTCTGGCTTTTGACTGCAGTTACCTAACCACTGAGGTGTTGGTCAAATCATTCGCAATACTCAAGCTGGAATTGCTAAAGGCAGGTTCTGTGTATTAATATACTTCCTGTAGTCTTTGGCAGAGTGCTGCTAGTGAAGGAAGGATACAAAAGGTTACTGTGGCTGGAGAGAAAGAGCAGGAAAAGATTGTGGACTTTAAGGGCGGCTCCTCGCCTGTGGACAAACACGGAGCGAACCCGGATGCCCTGGCAAATAGGCTGCAGTATCACACTGGTGCACTTGAAGTTTTTGCTCTTTATATTATTTTAAGATAAATTTATACACAGTTGGCTATGCTACCCATAAAGTTAGTGTTATGTGTATGTGGTGAGGTTCTTTTTTGGTAAATCCTATCAGCACAGAAGTTTCAGATGTAACTTAATTCAGCTTTGTGCAGTTACCTTTCTGGCCATGGCCAGTAAAGAAGCGCTGGTAAAGCGACTAGGAGTAGCGGGCTGTGAACTTGGGGCTTTCTGTTCCGCCCGTCTCATTGTGTACAACTGTAAGGATAACTATCTTGAGAGAAAACTGAGGGCTGTTTTCTGTGTTCCTGTTGATAGGTTTTTTAAAATCCTTACCTGAGAATATGTGTGTTAATTTTAGAGAGAGAGGAGGGGACAGGCAGGATTAGCGGGAGGGAGAGAGGAGGAGAGAGGGAGGAAGGAAGGAGGAAAGGGAGGGAGGGGGAAAGAGACGAAGAGAGAGAAACATCAGTTTCCTCCAATACGCACTTCAACCAGGGATCAAACTCGCAACCTGGGCCTGTGCCCTGACTGAGTTTCGAACTCACAACCTTTTGGTGCACAGGATGACATTCCAAACAACTGAGCTACCTGGCAGGGCATTTTGATACTCATTTTTAAAAAATACTTTATTTTCCTGTGCCTCTTGCAATAATGGTTAGAAATACATTTGGAGAGAAAATAGACTATTTTTTCCCCAAAATACTTGATGTAGTTTGATTTTTAAAAATTTAAAAACTGTTAAGAGAAGAAATGCTGAGTATGAGTGAAATGTTCATATTCTTGGGCACATAAATTCTCTAGTTAGCTTTGTCTTTTTGTGGCTGTTCTGTATCCCCCATCTTAAATGCGTGAAAGGAAATTGTTGCTTGTGCTGCTCCCGTTCTTTCCCTCCCCAAATATCATTTGTATTAATGAATTTTGTGTCAGGCCAGGGTGAAACAGAGAGTACATAGCGGGGAGAATTTAAATGAGAGCTGGTTTTTTGTTTGTATTTTTGCATGTTAAATGTTCCTTCCCTCCCCCTTCTTTCACGTGGGGCACACCTGTCTGCACGTGTCTTCGCTCACTAGCTGAGTTTGGGCCTCCAGCTCCAACCATTGACCAAAAACCATGGCTTTAAAAAATGCTTCCCCTGTCTCAGTCTCGCTGTGTAAGTTTCAGTTTTATCTTACAGACTCTTTCTCTGTATTGTAGGTTCAACGACACATACGGGATGTTTTGTGTCAGCACTGTTCTAAGCGCTTTACATGCATGAACCCATTTGTGTTTCCCCAGTAACCCCCAGGGGCACTAGCTGAGAGTAACTTGCTCAGAGTCTTCTGTCCTCTGCGCATCCCACCGCTTCCCTTCAGATAATCTACTCCTGGGCACATTTGGAAAGAGACGTGAGCTGCCATCTAGATCAGACTCGCCCCGTGCTAAACGCTGAAATGAAGTGCCCGTGGGGGTGGCAGGCAGGCATCCAGAAGGAGATGACCGAGGGTGGCGGTGAGTCTGGAAACCTCGCTGTCTGTGAAGATGGTTGAAGGGACTGCAGATTTTAAACAGCCAGCATTATGGGTTTCGTGCATTGAATATAACTAATTTGCTGTAACTCCAAAGTGTAGAACTAGGAACAAGGAGTAGAGAGGTCAGAATGACAAGAGACGTTTTCTGTTGAGAGCAGATCCAGAACGGAAGGGACGGTGTCTTCCGGAACTGCTGAAGTAAAATAATTGGTAGATCTTGGTGCAATATATCCTTCTTAAAAGTTTTCGTTGAATACTTCTCATTGCTGATAGTGTTGTATGACAAATAAAACGTGTGGAGAGGCTTTTCCCGTCTGAAAGGTACCACTTGGCAACCTCTGATTTAATGGTTGTAGGTTTTATTTTTGAATCAAACAGAATTCTGAATGTGGGGGCCACATTATTTTCACTCAGCAGGACTGCTTTTATTGAGGTAATGCTTACACTTCAGAGAGTCATTATTCACTTAGTAATTTGTTCAGTCTTAATCTTTTTAAAAATCTTAATCCATGATCAAGCACCTACTTCATCACTGGCGTGATGCTAGGTGCTGGGGATGTGAAGAGGCTGAATGGTGTGTGCGTGTGTGTGTGTTCAGGAGGTCGGCATGTAAACTGGTTAGTGCTGGGATGTTACCAGGCGATACGGGGAGTGGTGTGAGGTGAAGCTGAGGAACAGAGAGCAGCTGTCATGTCAGAGCCTCCTAAGGCTCTTAGAAGTCCTCCTAAGAAATAGCCTGATGGAGTAGACTACATGTGTTGTGGGCATATCACCGTGGACATTGCCTATCAGATCATTAAAGACTATTTATTTATGAAGGTCAGGATCATCTTTGTTTACCCTATGCTTCCTCCTTGGGACAGCGCAATTCTTATTACTGGTAACTTGCCCTTTTTTGCTTTGACCTTCTGGAAGTTAGTCTGAGAAGCTTTAGTCTTTATATCCACATTCTAAATTTTTACCTGGTCTTTATTATTATGTTTAATTTTCTCTGATTCTACTTTTTATACATATTTGTATGTGCTATTGTATTATACATCATCAGATAAGCCATTTTAGATTCTTTGTGAAATGAAATTGTCGACCAATAAAGATTTGAGGCCATAAAACGAGTCAAGTTTATTTAGGGTCTTAAAGGATTTGAATCTGGGAGACAGATTCTGGGGAAAACCTGAAACATGCTCTGGGGAAGACAAAGAAAGCCAGGTCTTAAAAGGTAAAAACCACAAGTTGTAACAAGATAAACTTCTCCGATTGGCTGTCGAACATGGTGTGGTAACGAGTTCAAAAGGATTGTTCAGGTCTGGGTGGCAAGACTCTGGGGTAACCAAGTTCCATCATGTGCTTCTGTGCAAGCACGCAAGTTCAATGGTTAAAACCTCGTTTAGATTCTCTGTGCAAATAAAGGATCCTGGCTAATGAAACAGATTGGTTCCTTTCAAGATGAAGAGTGCAGAGGATTTGGTTGCTGCAATGTGGAGGAAGTAAAGCTCAGGATGTGGTCTTGCTGGTTCAAAAGTTCGTATGTGGAAGGAGCATAAGGCAAACCTCTTCATGACCTCCTGGCTCCATTTTTGCTCTCTTGACATACTTGAATGTCTTGGCAATTTCAATTCACAAACTAAAACAATAAACTTTACTCTTTGTCGGATAGTGCACCATACAAGTATGAAGAGATAATGCTTGAATTAAAAGGTAGAGCAAGTTTTCCTGTAGTGTACAATGATCTTTTTTTTATTTTTGCTTCGGAGTGTCTGACCTCCTTCCTAAGTATGGGCAATTTACCATTTATAAATCTAGATGTTTAATTTACCTGTTGGGAATCCAGAGTCATTTGTCAAGTCATTTTTCCAGAACTGAGAAACTTTTCTTCAGTTCTGGAAAAATTTCAGCTTTTTTCTGTAAACATTGCTTCTTCATTATTCTAAAACTTACTGCCATAAATTGGATCTTCTCAATGTTTTCCATGTCTATTAGTTGCTCTATTACATTTTTTAAAAAGATTTTATTTATTTATTTGTTTGTTTGTTTTTAGAGCGAGGGCGAGGGAGGAAGAGAGAGAGAGAGAAACACTGATGTACGAGAGACCTATCAGTTGCGGCTCACACGCTGCCTGGCCCAGGCATGTGCCCTGGCAGGGAGTCAGCCTGGCAACCTTTCGGTTTGCAGGACGATGCTCAGTCCACTGAGCCGCACTCATCAGGGCACTGTTGTACACTTCTTATTCTTTGTTCTGTGTGCTGCATTCAGACAAATTGTCCAGTTTGAACTTCCAGTTCACCAGTTCTCTGTTCAGCTGGTTCTATTGAAGGTTTTATCTTACCTGGTACTTCTTAGTGACCATATTCTTTATTTACAGGATTTTGTATTAGTTTTTTTCAGATATAAACATGTTACATACATATATGTATATATATGCATGTGTCACCATTTTTTGTTTCAGTTCTGAATGTTTTTGTAACTTCTTATTCTTTTAGCAGTGATTATGGCTTTTTAAATTTCTTCATTTATTTTATTTTTTTTAAGTTTATTTTTCAATTATAGTTTATATTCAGTATTTTGGATTAGTTTCCAAAGTTTGGGTTTTTGTATATGACAATTCCTTCTCTTTTATTGCTTTCAAGATTCTGTTTATTTTTGGTTTTGACAATTTGATTGTAACATATCTTACTGTGGATCTCTTTGAGTTCATTCTACTTGGAATTCATTGAGCTTCTTGGATATTTATACTTGTGTCATTCATCAAATTTGGGAGGTTTTTAGGCATTATTTCTTCAGATAATCTCTTTGACCCTTTCCCTGTTTTTCTTCTGGGGCTCCCACAATGCATATGTTGGTTCACTTGTTAGTATCACACAGGTTCCTTAGGTTCTGGGTTTTTTTTCTTCAGTATTTTTCTTTCTTTTTCTCAGACTTGGTCATTTGCATTGGCCTGTCTTCAGGTTCACTAATTATTTCATCTGCCTGCTCAATTTGTGATCGAATTTCTCTAGTGAAATTTTTATTTCAGTTGTTGCACTTTGCAGCTTCAGAATTTTTGTGTTTCTTTTGAGATTTTCTATCTCATTATTGATATCTTGTTCATCTTGTTCACACATTATTTTCTTGGCTTTCTTTAGGAATCTATAAGACAGTTTATCTTATATAGGGAGTTTTCAAGGGACAGTTTTTGTTGATTTATTTTTTTTCCTTTGAATGAGCCATACATTTTGATTTCTTTGTGTCCCCTGTGATTTTTTATTGAACACTAGACATTTGAATGCAATAATGTAATTCTGGAAATCAGATTCTCCCCCATTCCCAGGGTTTGCTGGGGGGGTATTATTTTTGTTTCATTTCTTATTTTCATATGCTATCGCTATGCTGAGGATCAACCTGAAATGTAAAGGTCTTCTCAGGTTTTTTCTCAGCCTCACCCTGTGCGTGCATGGCCACTTCCTAATTTTTCCTGTGTATACAGTTGTTTTTAAAACATTCTAGGCTTTAATGGCTAGTTTCTGAAAGGAAAAAAAGCAAAAAATGAAAGGGAGGAAAAGTCCTTTAAATTCCTTGGAAATCACTTCAGCTGGATAAGTAGGGGCTTGCAGCCGTAGGGGGAGGGGCAGCAATAGTGGCTGCCTGTGTCTTTGTTTGCACTCTTGTGATCAGACACAGCAGTCAGGACAGCGATCCCTGGTATTTGGAGGATGGGGGCATTTTTGCCCATCCTGGTTCCCACAAGCTGTGTGCAAGCTGTTCCAGGAACATGTAGGCAGCTACCTGCCAAGTGGCTGTGAGTGGAGGCTGGGTAGCTGCTACTGTGCTGAGAGCTGAAATGGACTGAAATTAACTGCAATTTACCCATCCAGGTTTCCATCTGGAAATTACACACCTTCATCAGTCTCCACAGTTCCAAAATAGGTGCGGTGCCCGATTCTGTCAGAGCAGTTATTGTCTGGGTTGGGAGAGGGATTTCCTGGTGCTTCCTGCTCCACAGTGTTACCAGGAGCCTGTTCCCATTGCCTTCTTTTTAACCTGTAGTCAAGTGCAGTGATGTTCAACTGGTGTGCCACGGCACACTGGTGTGCTGCTGCAAGATGCACACTAGTGTGCTGCTAGAATTTTTAAAACATGCAGTCCCTGACTATTTAGTCAGGGACATGGACTTCTTTCCTCTTAGATTGTCAAATAAAAAATGACAACAGCCAACATAACTAAGAGCCATCCTGTGTGAATGAATCAAAGTTAAACCTGTTCTTTGTCAGATTGGCAAAAATGATATTTTTCGATGTGCCATAGAGCTTTAGTGCTCAGTGTGTGTGCACCATGAGGTAAAGAGGTGTGGGATTTGCCAGCTCGTGTTCCCGGCTTCAGCCCTGGCCATAGCTCTGCTCTTCCAGGGGGGAAGACCATTGGCTCACTTTGGTGTCCATCTTTGTCTTACTGAGTTTCTCTTTTTAAAAAAAATTTTTTATTTACTTATCTTTAGAGGGGAAGGGAGGGAGAGAAATATCAGTGTATGGTTGCCTCTCATGCATCCCCTGCTGGGAACTGGCCTGCAACCCCAGCATGTGCCCTGACTGGGAATCAAACCGTGATCCTTTGCTTCACAGGCCCACGCTCAATCCACTGAGCTACACCAGCCAGGGTTGGGTTTCTCTTTTAATTTACCCCCATTCAGAAATGCTTTGAGTAGGGTGGGTGGACAGTGTATCAAACATAAATTTATTGTTTGATTTTTTTCACTCAGAGTCTTTCTTAGAGAGTCTTTATGGCTCCCTTTGGCTCTGGCGTTTTATGGTGCACTGTTGACCATCTGCCCTGGAAAATGCTGGTTGAATCATACTCCTTCATGGTCTCTGTGTAGGAGCACAGTAAAACCAAAACCTTCCTATCCCGGGTATTTCTCCACATTCCTGGTATTAGGAGGATTAAAATGAAATGATACAGGGCATCTTAAAATAAATCATGAGTTCTTAGGATATTGCATTTGAATTTGCTCATGACGCATAATAGTAAAAAATGCGCAGATATAAAGACATGTATAAATGTCTCCATTTCTGAATGATTAAACCTGGTACAATTAGATATTTGTTTAAAATTCCTTCTTGAACACATGTTATTTTTCCTTGAGGTTTAACTTTAAACTAGTGGTTACATTTGCGTTCATTTAATGAATTTATCACAAAAGAATCAACTCCTTTTTCAGTAACACAGCCAGAAATTAAGGCTAGTAGTGTTAGATTATCTTTGGGTATATTCCACATAGTTTTTAAGGGGAAAGGCCTTCAAGGAATGTGTATGAAGGACCCACGGACAAAGGCAACAGGGAGTGAGGGTAAGAATAGAATGTGGAAGGTAGGGGTGGGTGAGGCGGGGCAGACTAATGGGGGGAAGATGGGGACGACTGTAACTGAACAACAACAACAAAAAATAAATGGAAACTTTTAGTAAAGATAGTAGGAATACCAGGTAAAGTATAACTTGCTTGTTAAAATAGGGATACCTGAGAATGTATTGATGGCTCTGTACATAAGGTACTGATGACTTTAGGGTAGGTTATCTGTGGATATAAACAAAGTTTTGATGCAAGTGGCTAATAATTTATTAAGATTTCTCATGTTAGTTGAAGATTATTTGAGAGTATGGTAAACCTGTTGTCTGTTCTGTAACTGTGTGTTTTTATTGTCTTGGAAAAATAATAATGCTGTTAGGTCTTCAGAATTTTGAAAGTGTTGACAGTTTTTTAAAAAATGGAAAAATTTTAATAAAACTCATCATTAATTAGTTGTTCAGGACTTCATTTTATAGTAGGTTCATAAAACTTGAATTTTCGTAGACTAAAAGCTAGTTTTGCTTCCCCTCTTACCATGGAAATGGGAGGAGAAGTACTGGTTGATCTTTAGCAAAAAAAGCTTAGTAGGAGGCAAAACCAGAATGGGGAGTGGGGAGCATGCCTCAGTTTTAGGGGTGGTCGTATCTGGCATTTACGTGCCTACTTTATGTGCCCATTGAAGTGTAGTATGGATGGATGGCTGTTACCAGACAATCTTTGCTGTACCCTCCCCTATAACATGTTAATCTTACAAGATCCTGGAAATTAATTTTGAAAAAGAAGAAAATAACTTTATAATATAGAATATCCTTTTCTATTAATGGGTTTACATTTTTTACAGTAAAATTATATGTATCGAAGGTGTACAACATGATGTTTTGATATACTTAGTGAAATGATTACTACAATCAAGCTAATTATCATATCCATTTCCTCAAATAGTTACTTTTGTTTGGGAGCACCTAAAATCTACCCTCCTAGCACCCTCCCAGGATTCAACACTCTTGTTATTAACTGGAGTCATCATGGTACATTATTAGGTCTTTTGAACTGTGCTGTTTGACCAGCATCTTTCCGTTTCCCCTGCCTCCTTTCCTCTGGTAACTAAGGTTTTGTTCTCTGCTTCTGTGATTCCACTCTTGAGATTCCACATGTGAGATTATACAGTATTTTTCCTTCTGTATCTGGCTTATTTTAGTTATGCATGCCCACCCACCACTGTTTCGTTACCCACTGATCCATCAGTGGGCCCTTATGCTGTGCCCTGTCTTGACTCTGGTCAGTAATGCCGCAGTGAGCGTGGGTCTGCAGATGTCTCCCAGGGTACTGATGTCATTTCCTTTGGGTTGCACAAAAAAGGGATTGCTGGATCACATGGTAGTTTAGTTTTAAGTTTTTGAGGGACCTGGGTACTGTTTTCCATAATGACTATGTCCGTTTACACTGCTACCAAGAGTTTAGAAGTGTTGCCTTTTCTGCACATCCTTGTCAACACTTGTTTTCTTTTATCTTTTTGATAATAGCCATTCTAAGAGGTGTGAGGTGATATTGCATTGCGGTTTGATTTGCATTTCCCTGGTAATTAGTAAAGTTGAGCATCTTTTGACATATGTGTTGGCCATTTGTATGGAAAAGTGGCTGTTCAGGTTCTTCGCCCATTTTTTAATCAGGTCTTGTGGGTTTTTTACTGAGTTGTATGAGTTCCTTATATATTTTGGATATTAACTCCTTACCAAATATGTCATTTGCAAATAATTTCTGCCAGTTTGTAAGTTGCCTTTTGATTTGTTGATCATTTCCTTTACTCTGCAGAAGCTTTTTAGTTTGATGTGGTTTTTTTTTTCTTTTTCTTTTTTTCTTTTTATTTTTTTTAACTTTTTTATTGATTATGCCATTACAGTTCTCCCATTTCCCCCTTCATTCCCCTCCACCCTGCCAACCCCCTCCCACCCACACTCCCCCTCTTTAGTTCATGTCCATGTATCATAAGTTCTTTAGCTTCTACATTTCCCACACTACTCTTGCCCTCTCCCTGTCTATTTTCTCCCCACCGTCTA
>PVKM010042959.1:0-12652 GCA_004027735.1 Carollia perspicillata
TAAGTGGGAAAGCATTCCTCCGGCCAAGGTGTTGAATGGGAAATCACAGAGGTGGCTCAGAGTGTGAGTCCTTACTTAACCCTTGAGAGAAGGTGGGAAAACACTGACATGCAGAGTTCATTGACTTGGAAGCAGGACCCCTTGTGCCTTTCAAAGAGAATACAATTCGCTGGTGTTAGGACCAAAGAGCAAACAAGGCCCAGTCCCTAGGCCATCACCCCACTTCCATTCTTCTTTCTCCCCACTCAGCTCCCACCATCCTTGGCATTCAGGGTCCTCAGATTCTCCCCAAGGACACCAGCCCACCCCCGACTCCTCCGTTCAACGTCCTCTCTGCTGCCGTCATCCCACCAGGGCTCACCTGTTGGTGGCACTGTCGCAGAGCAGTGGGGAGCTTGGTCGTTTGGGATAGGCCTAATGGGAACCCCAGCTCTGCCTTGCCAGCAGAACACCCCCCCAACACCACCTTTTCCCAAAGTAAAAAAGTCACTTCCTGAAAACAGAGCATTTTAGACATCTCCATGTCCAAAGACAATCATAACTTTACATTGGGTGGTTTTCCTAGTCAAAAAAATAGCCAGAAATAGTAGTAGAGAAATCTCCATCTCCAGCAAGACAGATAGAGTTTGTGGAATTTTTTTTAAAGCTTCTCCCTACCAAGGTTTAAAAATCTTAGAGCTGGAGTTTCAGGCTGGGTTGGGATACCATTTCATTACTGGTTTATCTACCACTTATCTTCACGATCAAGGTTAAGCTAGTCAGGAAATAATCTATGAGAATTTCTACTAACCCTGTGCTCCCACCGCGGTAGCAGGACACAGCAGTGCTTCCTGGCCTTGAGCACCTCTTGGCACACGCGGAGGATGACACTGTCCATGCAGCACCCTGGGGCAGGCGAACGTGGGCGCTGGAGGCTCTGGGGGACCCGAGGGGTCCTGTTGCCCAGAAGGCCAAGGGGTCAACAGACGCCACCCCATTCACAAGGCCCTACACCTCTGTGGGAAATCCTGACTTAAATGACCAAAACAAAATTTAGTGCTTGTAGAAAACCGAAAAATCTCACCACCTTGTTATGAATGCCCCACCACTGATTCAGAATAACTCAATTGCTTTCCTTTCGATTATATCTGCTTCGCCAGGTTAGCTGGTCATCTCCCACGGAACGAAGTGCACACACATCCCCACTTGCGGTACCTAGTCATGGTGCTCCAGCAAACAGTAGCTTCAGTTACGTAAAATAAGCTTTAAGATTTGGTCACTGAAATTCAGAGTAAGAAAATCAGTCAACAGAATCTCTTCGTCTCCAGCCTCATTGATACTGTGTCAAATTTTCCTTCCACATGCCAAATCGGGTATACTGAAATCAGACTCCCTATCCCTGTGCACTGGCTGGAGTTAATTAGAATCTTTTCTCCATGGGACCCAATTAAAATACTACTTTTGGGAGGGAAGATTTAATTACAAAGTGATGTCCCACTGTAGTTAGTGAGTAGGTGCTGTTTCCAGAAGTCCATTTTTTTCCTTGCCATTTGGCGTTATTGCAATCACTTGCCAAGTGTAAGTCTCTAATGCATCTGAGGGCCTCTCTGTCCCCAAGTCTAGTGATCACTCCCACTTCGTCACAGTCACATGCCAGCCAGGTGCTCAGTGTTTTCCACACACTGTCTCATGTAATCCCTGAAACAGCCCTAGGAGGAAAATACCCCATTTCACAGATGAGGGCACTGATTACAATCCAGCTGCATCGGACCCCAAATACCTGTTATCACGGTGCAGCTCGGCGTCCTAGTTAAAGAAAGGCGGCTGAAAATGAAGACCCCACTTGTGTAATACAGCTTTGTGTTTTACAGCTTTACAAAGCACTTGCGCACTCACTGTCTTCTTTAATTGTCCACAGTAACTCCGCAAACTAGTTATCCCCACTTTTAGTGAGGAAAGTAAGGTGCAGAGAGGGGCAGTCCTGGAGCAAATCATGCAGAGAAACCTCAGGCCTCCTATATAAAGACGAAATTCAGAAGCACCAACATGCAATGAGGTTACCTGATGGTAAGAAATAAATATAGACTTTGAAGTTGAATTTGAGGTCCTGTTCTGTCACTTGCTAGTTAAGTGGCCCAGAGCAAGGCACTTGACCTGTTGTGCCTCAGTTTCGCACATGTACAATGGGCATGACAACCATACCTTGCCAAGTACGGATCCGATCAGGTACTGCATGGGAAAGCATTGTGTACCTCATCCAGTGCCGTACAGACTCAGGTGTCTGCTACCTGAAAGTACAGCGTTCCTACGAAACCTTTCAGAAGCTGAAATGATGTAAAGCAAAGAAGCAGTTACCATTAGTTTGCACAGATCATTTTTAAGCATCCCTGGACTCCCAAAACCACCTACAAAATGATGCCAAACCCCCCATAAAATGTAAAATAACACTAACATCTAGTTAAAGCAGTGCCACTCTCTCTGCTTGCGGGGCTGGCTGCCTGCAGAATGGCTCACTGCAAAGCAAATGCTAAACACTGTTTTCATTTCTCACCTTTTTTTGGTTAAGTGAAAATCATCTTTGGATTTCTTTTGGTTAGAAAAAAAGGTGCAAATGTAGGTACCTATTTCGTAAAAGCTGTGGCATATTGTGAACTTTCGAAAAGTGGGGGGTACTTTTATTATTCACTAGTACCTTTATTATTGACGTGTTAACCATAGCAAGGGCAATAATCATAAAAGTTGTGTTGTATGTTAGCATTATTTCAGGTTCACTTCAATCTCTGTGAGATGCAAACACAGGAGCAGGCTCAAGGCAGACCTTCCTAACAGCTCAGGCTGACCCAGAGTCTCGCGATGAGATTTGAAATCAGGTCTTCACATGCCAAGCACTGTATTTTTCCTGAACTTTTGCTAGAAGCACATCCTTGTCCCCTTTTCATCCACCAAAACCAATACCCCAAGTGGCCTTCACCATATGCCTTCCTAATGTGAGTTTCACAATCCACCACATTTACCGGTATGCCTTTGGTATCATTTAATTAGATAAATCGTTGAACGGTAATAACGATTATCACGTAGTTAGCTAAGGATTCCTTTCTCGCTTGGCCTTCCCTAATATCCCACCAAAAAGATGCCTAAACACCACGACACACTGAGGGAAATGCAACCTGGGTCTGGAAGGGCTGCCCGCGCTCCTGTGGGTGTGACAGGGAAGGCAGACCTGGCTGCAGACAAATACGGGCTGAGGAACAGGTGCGACCCAATCTCAGTTATGTCGATCTAACACGGCACTCGGAGTAGCCAACTCCACAATATCTGATTAAAGTGGCCTCCGCAGGGTCACACGAGAAGCCCACTGCTGAAAGTCCGTGTCGCGTGTAGTACGGGAGGCACACGCCAGCAGAGCCGTGACGTGGCTCTGGAATCTTCTCCTCCTCCCCGTTGTATCTTGGGCAAATTCGGATTAGTCTATGCCAATGATGGTGGTTGTACTCCCCTTCGGGGAATTGACTGGGGAAGGCTTGAGCCTCAATTCTGGCCAATGAAACATAAAATAAAAGTTATTAGAGGCCTTTGGGGAAAAGAAAAGAAACAGCCTTCTTCCGCGGTTTGATGTCGTGGCTGAACCTGCCATGGCCCTTGTGACCAGAAAACATTAGGATAGAGTGATGCTGAGGAGGTGAGAAAAGATAGATAGGAAGACCCTTGATGACGTCATCGAGCCACCTCTCGGGCTGTTTCCCGTAACTTTCAGTCAGGCGAGGTAAGACGTCTTCCCTGCGGAAGGAGTTTAGGGGACTACATATGACAGCATCCCAGCTGGGACCCGTGGAATCCACCACAGCCACACGTCCCTACGGATCCTCTCTTCCTTACGTCTATTTGCCGAGGACCCTCTGCAGGCTGAGCATGGGGGAAAATGATTACACACTCACAACTGTACGAGAAAAGCTGATCTGAACGACCTGCCACCTTCACCTCAGACCCTTCCCATCCAACGGAATGAAACACATTCATTTCTGAACACATCCCAAAGGCACGGGTTTGACCCCAGAGGCTAAAGGAGGTCTGGCCAACTTCCTTGTTTTGTATCCCCACACCTTAAACAGAAGAGAAGAAATGCCAGAGCAGACTTACAAAAATTGTGATTTACTCTAAGTATGCATGGTTAGCAAACTTAAGCTTTTATAATACATGTAAAAATTCAATGCATTATAATGATAACATTTGCAAGCGAATTGCTGGATTAATAAAAAAATTAAGTCACAGTGCACCATAGAAGCTGCGGTCCAGGGACCTAATTCAAGTGGCACGTGACCATCCCATCCATCAATCTTGTCAGTGTAGCTCTGTGAGTTGCTGTATAAACCTAAGGGGAGATAATAATAAAAGTCTGCAAGTATGGTCCTTTGTGAATATGAGACCCAGGTTATATGAAAAAAACCCACCTGTGCCCATCTGCCTCCTGTCCCGCCCAGGGTGGGCTCTGGTTGGTTGCTGTGATTTTTGTTTCTTGCCGTACTCCGGCAAAGCATTCCCTATGAACCAGAGCTTTACACACACCGACATACTTAATCCTCATAACAATCATTGGAAGGAGGCCCTACCATCATCCTCATTTAACAGATGAAGAAACTACAGCACAGAGAAGTTAAGGGAACTATTCAAGGTCACACAGCTAATCAGCGGTAGAGCCAGGATTAACGTGCAGGGCCGTAGCTCCAAAACTCATGTTTTTAACCAGTATGTTAACAGTCTCGGTGCTGATGCAATCACACAACCCAGTGAACCTGGAGGACAACCATGTGATGGCCAGGGAGTGTGTGAAATTTGTTGGTGCCACAGTGTAATCACCTTGCACTCCTCTCACCCGGGAGTGTGTGCACACCTGTTTTCTGCACCACAGGTGCAGCAGCATCTTCTCTGTGTGGGCTGGGTTTACCTCTCTGTCCATCTACGGTCCCTTTAGAAATCTTCTCAAAGCCACCACGTTGCTCTCTCACATTTATTTCTAGCCAGGTTTGACCATGGATTAGGAAAAAAGCCGTTAAAATAATTCCAATATTCTGAAATTAAGGTCATTTATCTTCTTCTTTGGAAACAATTTTCATACTATAATTGCTGCGGTGGTTTCTATATTCAGCTTTATAGAAGGCTCTGCAGAATGGGCGGTCTCCGCACTCAGGAATGCTTTGCAAAAGAAGCAAAACATAATTATTAAAACTGACCTGTCGCAGAATTCCCATTCTACCTGCTGAGCAGAGTTAGGAAGGGCACCGACGGGGCCCTGTGGAACTTCATCTGGGACCATGTCCGACAACGTGAGTATCGTAGAAAAACGGTTAGCTTGCATGCAGTCTGCCAGATCTGGGTCCAGATCCTGCTCCGCCACCGAGTGGGCGGTGGGCCATGTGTGCACTCTCAGAGCCTCAGCACCGTCCCCTTGAAACAGGGATGACATTGTGGGGGTATAGATGGTTGTCATAAAAAAAAGTACATAAAACGTGTGCACATATACAAAGAAGGAACCTTTTGCCCGTCCCTCCCCCTCTAGTTAGGTCACTCCACAAAAAGCACTGATGTCACAGGCTGAGTTTCCAGATACTAATATACCAACAGCAAAGCGTATACTTCATTAAAATCTAGTACATTCCCTCTGCTCCTTGCTTTCTCCTGGCTCCTGGGATATGCAGAAATGTCTGGCATTTTCTCCTCCCTGCGGCTTATATATATAGTACAATGACTCTGTCCCTCCCAGCTTAGCAGCTAAATGGTGGAAACACTGAGATTTCAGTTGGGAGGATGGCGGAGGTCTCACGTGGGCAGGGGGTCTAAACCACCCACTGCAACCGAGCAGGCCAACCCTGGTTGTTCAGCTAATGACAGGAGGCACTTGGATTTCCCAAGGTCTGTATATTTATAGCTCCCAAGGAAACCCCAAGTTGGGGGCAGACAGGACCAGAGGAACAGGATTTGGAGATTTCCAGGTCTGTGGCTACAACCTCCACTAACACTACCTCACAGAATACAAAGGAAGCCTCACTCTCCTAAAGGAAGGCCATATGCAATCCTCCTCTCAGTTGCCTCAATTCTAACGAGAGAGACACATCCACTCTCCTTTTTCAAATTCTCTTTCCTGCACTGGCAATCAGACAGCCCTCGGGTGGAGTTCTAGGCCAGGGCCTCAGGAGCCCCTCGGCGTCTCGGCTTTGGGCAGGCCACCAGCAGGCTGCCTCTTCCAGGAGGGGTCTGCAGCTGGCCCTGGGATCATGAATTATAAAGAGGTCTCCACTTGATAACATCATCCCACACTGCTTGCTCTCTTGTTCAGCAGGGAAGTCAGATTATTTTAGGATGATAACATCTGAGTTTCCTTTTTTTTTTCATCAGAAATAGACCCAAACGCAGAAATGACCAGAGCGATGTTACATGTCTTCATGCTCTATTGGAAAATCACACATAGCCAGAACAGTGCAAATGTCCACCGACAGATCAATGGGCGAGCAAAACGCTGTATATACATACAATGCAATACTACTCAGTCTCTAAGAGGAATGAAATTCTGACACATGCTACAATGCAATGAACCTTGAAGACACTGTGCTTATGCCAGACATAAAAGGACAAACATGTCACGATTCCACTTCTATCAGGCACCTAGAGAAGGCAAATTCACCGACAGAAAGCAGAACGGAGGTTACTGGGGCTGGGGAAAAGGGGGCGAATGAGAGGTGTGCTTGCTTCATATAGCGTTTCCGTTGGGGGTAATGGGTAATGGTGATAGTAACACAACCCTGTCAATGCACTTAATGCACCTAAAATGGCTGATAGTATATCTGTTGTTATGTACATTTTATCATAACTCAAAAAAAGATAAAAGAAAGAGAGGAAAGAGGAAGGACCACCCAGCATTCCCAGGATAATGACTCCATGAGAGGGGAGGGTCCCTGAACCCACCGGGCCTCCCGGCTTCCACCTGTCACTGGGGCAGAGCTTTCCTGAGTGACTGGGACAAGATCAAAGCCCAAGGAAACAATGCTCTTCCCGAGGCCTGGCAAAGAGCACTTATTCAAGCAGTCCCACTGACACAGTAATGGACTCCCTGATTGTTTCTGTTCATTCGGGAGAACCGTACACCCCAGCGGGCCAGCTGGGAGGGGCCGGCAGCGCTCAGCTTTCAAAGGCTGCCCCGCCCTCTGACCAGATGGCAACCCAACAAGTCTGCTGTGGTCTTGTAACAGATGACCATGCATACTATTTATTTCCAAATTCAACCTGCAAAGTCTTCAGACATTTCTGAAAAAAAAAAAAAAAAAGATTTCCCCCAAACAATGGCATTTTCTTTTTGGGGGGCTACCGTAATAAAACTTAATTCCTTCATGTCTGCTCATGAAATATAAAAATTTCTATTTTTATTGCGCCATTATAAACAGATTTCCTCCTAAATGTTTTCTAGAATATATTAATTTCCTGGTCTTCTAAATAATTCTGGCTAAGAATACAATAAATGTTTTTTTTAAGTATATATATAGTTATTTTATTAATGAAAAAAGTAACCATCAGCTATAATTCAGTGGAGTTGAATACAAAGAACACAATTTACATTAGCTTCCTCATTACTAACAATGATTGTAAAAATAACTAGAACTTCTGGGGGTCGTCATAGAGATACCACCACCCTTAAAGTGTAAAATATAATTTGTTGAGCAATATCCAATAAGACAATGAAAACTAACAGAGACAAGCAAACTCAATCAAAATCTTTAAATTCTAGCTTTTCCTCTTTCAATTTGGATTACTTCATAACAAACTGAGTGCCTGGAAGTAACCACAACAAAGAGTGATTTCCAAATGTGGCGAAACTTAAATAGAAGCTTCAGCCTGGTTAAAACACAGAAAGAACTAAGCGCACTTCATTTTAACCAACTATAGCGTTTTGACTGGGTTCCAACTCCAATGGACCCCGAGGTGGGGAAAGGGAGCCACGTAATGAATGATGGATAAACTCTGCGACAATGAGCCATCTAGGGCACACACGACAATGTGAGCCGCAAATGTGAGCCACGTAGGTAATTTTAAATAGTCTAGCCGTCACATGAAAAAGGAACACAAACAGGTGGAATGAAGTTTAATAATATGTTACGTTTAAGCAAAATGAATCCCAAACATTATCATTTCAACATATAATCAATTTTACAATTACTAATGAAATATTTTAAATTCCTCTTTCTTTTCCGTTCTCCATCTTTGAAAGCCCAAGGGTCTCTTTCACTTACAGCACATCTCAGTTGGGGCCAGCCTCACTTCAGGTGGCCGTAGCCACATGTCGTCAGTGCTACCGTATTGGACCAAGAAGACAGCAGGAAGCACAGGAAATATGCAAATAGCTCAAAAGCAAGACTGTTCCTTATCAGGGCCGTAAATTAGCCATAAAAAACATTTGTGACACCTTCAAAGAGGTGATCGCCTCTGAATCAGTCCTTGTGAGTTTTGAGTTAGGACATGGTATACTCAGACTTCCATTATATAAAGAGCTGACTGGAAGCCGAAGGGAAGATCTAAAAGTTGGAACAGAAGTAAAAGGAATTAGGAGTCCAGGCAAGAGATGCTGGGAACCTGGGCAAAGGCCAGGGTGAATTCAAGAGATACTTTGGCGGTAGCATTAGATGTGGTGGCTGACGGGAGATAGAGATGGCAGAAAACACAGCAGTGTGAGTACCCGGCAACCATGTCTCTTTCTTCCCTGGTAACAGAAGCCTGACTTTGTTCGGGTATTCTTTCTGTACCCTCTACAATGCCTAGTTTGGGGGAAGGTGAAAGAAAGGATTCCCAGACTCAGAGTGTGGATCTTGATTAGCACAAGCCAATTATAGTAGCTTTGTCTTTTCATTGGCTGTCTTGGGAAGAGACATGGAATCCAACTTCGGCCAATGGGACTTACAGGTTAGTGTACAAGGGTGGGGGTGGGATTCTGAGAAGGGCTTCTTAGACCTGTGATACAAGGAAGTCTCTGCCTTGGTGTGGTGTGCTGAGGACGTCATGTCTGGAACTACAGCAGCCAGTGTCACCCTGAGGTGAGTCAACCAACATCTGAGAGAGGCAGCAGAAACAGGGACTCTCGATGACGTCATTAAACCACAGAAATAACCAGTCCTGGAAACATTTCACCTCTGGGCTGCGTGTTTTGTGAGACAATACGTGTGCGGATTATTGAAGACACATGGGTTATTTCTTATTTGCGGGTTATCTCTTATTTCCACCCTAGCAGGAAAGGGGAAGAGTCTAGACAATGCCCCACCGTGGCTGACAGCCGCGATGTCGTTCCTTAGTTCAGCACGTTGTACAGCAGATCAAGCTCTTTTGCCTCTCGTCCTCAGGGAAGCCTCCCAACAGCCCCGGGGGGTGTTTAGGCAGACACTGCTGTCTGCTCCTGCCTGCACAGTGCTCCCCTCCCCCATTCTCCTTTGCATTCCCAGCAACTAGCCCAGTGCCTAGAGTAATAATAATTGGTATCAGTTTGTGAGCTTTTTCTACACGTCAGAAACCGTTCAGTTTCATATACGAAATCTCACTCGAGTCCCTCATGTACAATAGCTTACAACAACTCCCTGAGTTGGGTTGTAGTATCACCTTTTAACAGACAAGGAAACTGAAGCTCAGAGGGGTTCAGTAAGTTCAAGTTCTCAAAGTTAGTGACAGAGTGGCAACCTGAACCCAGGCATGTCTCTCTGTAAAGGTTATGTTCCTTACCACCACGATATAATGGCCCAGGGCAAGTCCACGTGTTTACTGAATAAATGCGTGAATCAATTAAACAAGTAAATGGGTGCTCAGAGGTGAAGTGCCTTGCATAAGGTCACCTGCTAAAGACAAATGCATGACTGGACACAGGTCTTCTAACTCCAAGTCTACCACCCTCCCTGCCCCTTCCCATGATGTCACCAGCTTCACTGAGGTGTAACTGACAACCCATGACTGACACTCATTTGGCACTTGGTTGGACACCACCTTGAGTGGTTCCTGGCAATTGCTTTGTGTATGAGTCTTCTCTGTACAACAAGATTGCCCATTCCTTCAGGTGGCACAGCTTTTTGTAGTTCCCACAGCAATCAGACTAATGTATTTTTCATGGCTAAGAGCTCTGTGTTCAATACAGTATCTTCAAAATATAGAGCTATTATTGTTAAGATGACCATATATCACTCCTTGTTTGCCTGCAAGCTCCTGGCTTACACCTGTTGCCCTGGCTTTATCATCAATAGAATAATATTGATATTCTCAACAGTAATCCTACTTGAACAATAAACTATATTATGGTCACCTTAATCGTGGTAAACAAAAGCACAGCTGTGTTCGGATGACAGCGGATCCAGTAGCCATCAAGGTCCCGCCTCGACACTGGACACAGAGAGCCTTCCCGCACAGAGCCACGCACGCCTTGCACCGCTCGTCCACCATTCAGCCCACATCTCTGTTCTCTCAAAATCCCTGTATCAGCACTTTCCCTTCCAGCAGCCTCTTTCCAGCCTGCATCACACGTCCTAAGGCTTACCGGCAATAATGCGGTGATGGGCTTTCAAAAGCCAGGGAAATACATTCTAAAATCACTGTTACTGCCTAGCTGCAGCTCCTAGCTGAAATCCAGGATTTCAGCTGAAGATCAACACCCCACCTGTAAACAGCAAAATAGGATGAAGCTAACCTTTCATGTCTAATCATTTACCTTTTGGCTTCTAAGTTGTACGCAAATATGTGTATGTCTTGGGAATGTGGGGTACAGGGTAAAGCAGAAAATTCTTTTTAAAAAATATTTTATTTATTTAGAGAGAGGGGATGAGAAGGAGAAAGAGAGGGAGAGAAACATCAATGTGTGGTTGCCTCTCACATTGTGGTTGCCCTACTGGGGACCTGGCCTGCAACCCAGGCATGTGCCCTGACTGGGAATCGAACCAGCAACCCTTTGCTTCACAGGCCCGTGCTCAATCCACTGAGCTATACCAGCCAGGGCCAGAAAATTCTTTTAGCAGCAAAAATATACAGTTGTGGCAACAAGAGACTCCCAACAGGTTAATACCATTGCGATCTCAGCTTGAACTGCTTTGGGTTCTGGAATTACTATGGATATGAAGAGAATAAGAAGCAAGATAATGTCAAACATACTCACATGCAGAGGCGTCTTAGCATAGAAGACCTGTCATAGATTAAATTTTTGTTCCTTCCCCCGCTTTTTTATTAAGACAAATGGCAAAAATCCAATCAGAAGTGGCCTCATTTAAGAGTACAGATGCAGAGCTAGGGGCCCTACTGTCTACAGGGAGGAGTGATTCCAGATCCTACGTTCTGAGGATCTAACAGAGCAGCTGGCCCACTGTTTGGGTGAAGGACCTGCAGAAAAAGATTCCACGAGGAGGCAGAGGCTTAAGAGGCTTTGACTCAGCACAACCGAGTCTGACCTATGTCCCGAGAGAAGTGGCTGTATAGGTTAGCCGTCTTGGCTGGGAATCCCGGCTGGCCTGAGCGGTCAGCAGGACCAGCTAGGACTCCCTGCAGCGATGAGCAACAAGCTGCAGAGAGCCAGTGCTCAGCATCGTCGCTGTGTGGCCGTGAGAAGCAAGTCCGAGTGGACCGGTGACACCGCAGCAATCCAGGCGAGGCATGTGGAAGTCAAGGGTCATTTTTTAACTGAATAAGCCCTAGAGAGCGCTAAACAATTAAGGAGGCGGATCAGATCAAGGGAGATATATTGGCTTGCCTGCTAGTAGGGTATACGGGGGTTCTAGTGATTTACCTAGAATATAGGAGGGATGCAATATCACCTGTGCCCCAGTTTGTGGAATTGTTCTCACGAGTTGCAAGTGCATCGGGTGAAAGAATCTGGCTGGATGAGATTATCCTGGTAAGAGCCTGGCTCAAACACACCCTATACATAGTGTGTTTTCTTTCATGATTATTAAATTTACCCTATTAAAATCTCCACTACACGCAATATGCCAGTCATTGACTCTTGTTCAATAACCCCTGGCAATAAATTAGGTGACAGTCCCCCGCTGTCTTTCCAATAAGGGAGTGGCTGGTAGCATCTGGAAGCATTAACACAATCAGAGACACAGAGGCTCCCTACTTTGTCTCACATGTGTCTGTCTTTTAACAAAGATTGTATTATTCCTTCATGTATGTGTTTCCAATAAGTAAAAACCGTCTCCTGCTGTAATCCTTTTTCCTCTCCGTGTTTCCTCTTGGGTTCCATGTCAATATTTACACATCACCACTCACTCCGACTGTTTACCTAAGATGGCCTTCAGATCCCGTCCTCAGCCTCTCATCAAATAACCGCACATTTTCCATTATTTAATATCGTCTCTCATAACATTTCCACTTTGACAGGAAAACAACTTTCCAAAGTCAACGGATATCTCTCTTTTACAAAGAAAAATAGTTGACCATTCAAGGTGCGATGGTGAGCCATGCGAATGTTGTCCAAAGCTGCTTGTTAATTCCTCCCTGTTCACTCAATCTTCCTTATCTCTCTGGAAGCTCACGCAGAGCAAGCCCTGACCTCCGAAGGCCGTGGACCAGCTGCTCATAGAGGGCTTGCCATCAAAGCCCCTGTGATTTCTTTCACAGAGAATAAGAAAGAGGGGGAGGAGAAAGGCAAGAAGAAGAATGGCTGTTT